>CAUYON010062183.1:0-13965 GCA_963573935.1 Arctocebus calabarensis
GGCCGGGCATTGTGGCGTGCAACTGTAGTCCCAGCTACTTGGGAGGCGGAGGCAAGAGACTTGCTTGAGCCCAGGAATTGGAGGTTGCTGTGAGCTGTGATGCCACAGCACTCTATCCAGGGTGACAGCTTGAGGCTCTGTCTCAAAAAAAAAAAAAAAGAATCCTAGTATCTAAGTATCTGGGGATAGGTTCCAGGCATCAGCACTTTGTTTTTTGTTTTTTTTAATTTTCCAGGGGAATCCAATATTTAGCCAAGGCTGAGAATCGGTGGCCTGGCCCAGTGGTTCTTAAAGTGTGGTCCCAACCAGCAGTAGAAGCACCTTTGAACTGGTGAGAAGTATAGATTTTCAGTCCCAGACCTATTGAATCAGAAACTCTATGTGAGGGCGTGTCCAACAACTTGTGTTTAACAAGCCCTGCAGGTGATCCTGCAAGTTTGAGAAACACTGGCCCAGGTCTATCTTGAATATATAGTCATATTTCTTCAAGCTAGTTAAATGGAAGATAAATTTATCAACAAAATTAAGTAGTTGTTTAGTATAACAAGGGATGTGCCAGCCTTTCAGAAATGCTTCTTTGCTTGTATTTACTTTTGAAAGTATTTTCGCATATACTTAAAAAAGTTATTGCACTAACGCAAACACATATCAAGGGGGAGAAACACTATAGTATTCAAAATATTTTCATGGGCAAAGTCAGCAGCTCTTGGGCTTTCAGATTTCTGAGTACAGTAAATTTAAAAAACAAAAAGTTAGAGTTGCCAAAATAAGGTTAATGATTAATTTTTCAATACAAGAATAGCTTTTGAAATTAAACTACCATCATCATTTCCATGAAATGACCTTTTAACAATAAAGGAAGGTCATAATCTCAGAATATAAAAAGACCAGGCAAGTGCTTGAGTAACCTTAGATTTCATGTCCCCGTTTTCCCTTTTGCTCAGATTGGTGAAATCCCTGTCCCAGGCAGGCTCTGGTCCCCCGCCAGCATCTTGGAACCACTGATCTAGGTGACAATTAAGGCCAAGTCCCTATTCCCCAGGACATTATGTAATATCCAAAGCCTTCCAAATTGTACCAGAAGCTGAAACTTCTAAGCGTTGCTGTCATTTTCGGCAACGAGGATTTTTTTTTTTTTTTTTTTTTTTTTACTTCTTCCCATGTCCCAGTTCCATGTGGGCCTCTACAGAATTTACAAATTTCTCCAGTCTTCAGTATTGAATCTCATAAGCAGGCCAGAGCATGTTGTGAACAAAGTTCATAGTAAGGCCCATTTACAGAGACGGAAGTCAGGCCCAGTGGGGTCCAACCCTGGTCCCTCCCCCAGGAAGACTCATTGCCATACTACAGGGACAGAGAACTTCCCTCCCAGTGGACAAATCACCAAGTACAACCGCAATCATTTTTTTTGTCAGTTTCAAGTTATGAGTTGAACAGATTGTCTGGGAGCCAAGTATGACATCCTCCTTCTTGGGCAAGTAGGGGGCAGGGGCAGGACTTGAAACTGAGATTCTGAGTCTAAAGGGCAGGGAGAAGTCAGCTGAGTGATTCGAAGGGTGCTGAGTCCAGATTTCTGTCCCAACATGTTCTGCCCCCCAAAACCCGATCTCAAGTTATCTGGAGAGGGCTATCCAAATATCTGGATATCTATCAGGCCACATAAATATATATGTATCTGATACATATCCGGATCACTGTCTCCACTGTCTGGAAAGTTAGCGAGAGCAGACAGAGCATAGATCAGAAAGTCCCACCAGCTTAAAGAAAGCCTGCGATCCCTCTGGCTGGCTTGCCAGAATGTGAGGCGTGGTGGTTCCCGTGCTTTCAGGCATCTGGTTTCTAGTACTGAGTTGATGGAGTGAATGAGCAGAGTAAATAGGTAAAAGCTAAGTTTGTGAAAGATTAAAGTATAGTACGTTCCAAAGGAGGAACAGGTTGGTCATTGCTACTGGAGGAGAAAAAGAGCCAGATGGAGAGGCTGGGGACTGAACACAGGTGGCAGATTCGAAGGTTTGAGGGTGGGAATACATAAAGTGGGAGACAGGACGGCCCGGAGGGTTGAAGGTGGGATACACAAGGTGGGGGCAGGACGGCCTGTAGGGTTGAAGGTGGGGGGTAGGACGGCCTGTAGGGTTGAAGTCCGAGTCAGCTGGATTGGCAGCTGTACCTTGAGAAGGAGAATTTAAAAAGTGGTTCAGGTCCAGCAGTGCAAAAGATGACCCCCAAATGAAGAAGAAAGCTTGAAATAGGGGACCCCAGACCACTTGCTGTTGCAGGTTGCAAGATTTTTCAGATTTCTGAGAATGTTTACATTGCAAATGTCAATTTTTGGCTATTGGTTTTCATTGTCCTCTTTGCCCTGGGGACAGGCTGTGCCTCATAAACCCAGGCTGCCCAGGGCTTCTGAGGAGACGCCCAGTGTTGTGCCACGGTGTGTAATGGGGTGGAGGAGTTGGGTGGAGGCAGGGGTCCCGCATCATCTATGGAGCCCAGAGGACAAAGTCCTTAGAATCCCAACCCTGTCCCTCTGGAAGGCGTTAGGGGATTGGGACACTAATCCCAGATCCCAGGGAAATCCCGACCTAGCGATAGGATTTTCGGAGAGTCAATGAACAGAGGAGCAGCAGGAGATCCCACAGGGATTGGAGAAGCCCCTTCCTCCAATTTACCGAGTGGTAGTGAATTAGTGTGTGGTGGTGGTCGACAGGAGAGGGTCTTGGCAAGAGCCTGGGGTGGTCCCTGGATGGTCATCACTGCCTCCTTTCCCAGCCCACGCACCGTACAGCTGAGAGGTTCTGGCATAGAACTGGGACCAGGGCCCACAAGGAGAGGCCCGTCCGGGACAGGGAAAGGATTTCTTATAGGGAAGAGGAGATAGAGCCTGGCCAAGGGTCAGCTCCCCTCCCACACAGAAAATAATAATTAAAGAAAAATACTACCTTGGATCCACTCCTCTGGGCCTTAACAAGATTTGAGGGTTTCAGCGATAGCTACCAAAAAGCGGCTTATGTTCCGTGAGCATTAACTTGTTAATTCCTCTTTGAGCACCGGCGGTTGTATCACAGACGCTGGCCCAGCGTAGGCTCCCGGGAGTTGCTAGCTGAAATGGCTCGAGCCCTTCCAGACTGGCCATGGATGGGCACTGTGGCATGTTTAGATAGACCAGCGTGATGGGGAAGGAGGCAAGAAGCTGGGAAATTAATTAAAGGCAGGGCTATTCTGGGAAGGTTGGTGAGCCTGCCCACAGCTGCTATTAGCAAGCAGGGGTTAGGACAAAGGCATCCTAGGGTAAGAAATATTTGGGGCTTGTGTGGGAAGAGGGCGGGGAGGTCCAAAGACAGAAAGCACAGCCCTCACCTCTCACAAGCCCTTCTACCCTGAGAGTTGTGATTCCTCCTTGTGCTCAGAGAACAGGACCGTAGACTGTCTCTGAGCCCGATGTCATGTTTTTCCATGTGTCTAAAGTTGGGCCACTCAAGTCATTATTCTTTTCACGCAGTCCTCACAGAACTCCTTTCAGAGCTGGAAACCACAATTTGAGAGAAGTCGGGGTCATTTGATGACCACCACGGCAGGGCCACACATTATGGCCGCTCAGCTTGTGACAAAAGGCCTCCAGCTGTGCCCCAGCCCATAGTATGTGTCATAATTGGCGCTGCCAGAAGGGGGACACTAGAAACTGGCCGTCACTGTAGTTATTCTATCTGCTTATTTCTCCATCGAAACAAGAATTTCAGGGCTAGGGGTTGGAAGTCCTAGACCAGTACCAGGAAAGGTGTCTAAAGTTGTTACATAATTAAGTAGATAAAATATGGTTGTTTGAAATAATCTCTTTAATGTTGATAAGATAATCTTTTATTTTCAGATAGCATCAACAATCAAATGCAAAACAAAAATTTAATGTGACTATTCCAACGGTAGGTGCAAATCGGAACAAAGGCTGGCGGTGAGGCTTCCGAGGCATTCAGGGCCTCTGCGTTTCCTGGGGGCTTCGGCATCAGACCCCCTTGTTCTTCCCTAAGGCTCCAAGTTCTTTCCATCATTCACAGGAGCCAGGGCAGCAAGGGCGCTAGAGGGCACCGCTCCCCCCAGAGCCCAGCGCTAAGCTCGCTATTACAGCCCAAACCTGATTATGGAAAGTCAGGAGTAATTTTTGTATTGTAACAATTATGGGACTGGAAGCCAGGACTCACTCCCTCAGCCAATTCTCATGCCGGCTTCAAGGGCTCCCTGGGGAATATGATTCTAAGTCTGTATGTGGGAAGAAGACGCCCTTCTCTAGGAGGCACATTGTTGCCAGACTCCTGTTGGACCCAGCCATCGCCCTGAGGCGAGGCACAAGGGTCATTGCAAGGTGGCATCCAGTTCTACAGCTCCCAGAGCAGAGCCCAAACTCAGCCAAGGTCCTGAGGAACCCAGACCAGCTGAGGGAAGAGAGCGTGGTCCATCCACCAAATCCCAGAGAGTCTGCCGCAGTCCTGCTCCTCAGCGCAGACCCACACTGCTGGCCCTTGGGCTCCAGAAATAATCTAGGCTCAAGGGGTTACCAAGTATTTAGAGGAATAGGAGAGACATTTCACATTTACAGACCAACAAAAGCAAAAGCGCAGAAATGGAAACAAGAATGGCACGAGGAAAGGCCTGACTCCATCAGGTTGGAACGGAGGCTGGGGCTGAGGGTGGTGGGAGACGCCACCATGGCCCGATAAGCAGCTGCTCCTATTCACGGGGACCCGACCAGTGGCATGCAGTCTGAGCTCCATGAAGGTGCTGAAACTTGGCTTGAAGTTGCAGCTTAAGGTCTAACGTGCTGCAGGAAAGGCACAGCTGGCGGGAAGGGGTGATGAAAGCACTCCTGGAGGGGCCCATGAGCCCAGCTGCAGCCAGGGTCTCCTTCGGCAGCACTGACCAGGTGAGGGTGAGGCCACTGGCAGTGCAGCTGCAGGCGGGCGGCCGGGGGGACAGATACCAAAGGTACAAGGAGGGAGACTTTTAGAGAACATCATGACTAAAGGGAACCTAGACCAAGGAAAAACAGGGAAAAGTTATTAACTCTTGGGGCTCTTCATTTTGAAAAGCTTGACTCGGAAATATTACAGGCAGTCCCCGGGTTACAATCAAGGTGGGTTCTGTAGGTTTGTTCTTAAATCGAATGGGTTTAAGTTGGAACACGTACATTGACCTAACTGTAATAGCCTCCGTTAAGTGCAAGTTGTAAGGTCGGATGTTTGTAACTCAGTGACTGCCTGTACATCTGTTCACGCGGAAATGTTCACCGAGGGCCTACTATGCGTCAGGCAACTGAAACAGTGACGCTACCGCCGGATGATGGCCTGTACTGGGAAAAGGGTTAAGTCCACAGGGAATCAGAGGAACCCGGGTGAGTGTTAGTACACAGGAAGAGCATGGGGCACTGCGGGGGCCAGATGGGGGCACGGAGGGGGAGCTTCCACCCTCCTGACAGCTCAGCAGTTGGACAACAGCATGACACCGTAAAGGAATTCTGCAAGTGCTGTTTGGTGGAGCAGTCTGCAAGGAGGTTGCAGCGGACCAGACCTGCAGGCGATGCCTCAGGAAAGAATTCGGCTTTTATCCTAAAGTTCATGCAAGAACCACAGAAGTGTGGCAAATGGGTAAATAATAAACACATCTGAGTTTTGGAAATCCAGCTGGAAGTTACTTGACAAACCAGAGGTTGATCTTCCTCAAGCATCCTTTAGGATGCCAGGACAATACAACAGGATTGAGCCACGTGTCCCTGTCATCAGCGCCACCTGCATCTTCACAAGGGCCGTGAGCACCCAGAGCCCTATGCAGACAGCCCAGGAGGGCCCTGAACCAAAGTTTGCACAAGGCTCAGGAGGAAACCTACAGGAATCATCGTTGGTAAGGTTAAAAAATCACAGTTAGGGAGCATTTAACTGCTATGAGAGGTGCTCCATCCTAAAAGTTCACTCACTGTGGCCAAGTCAGACATACCTTGATTCTTTTTTTTTTGAGACAGAGCCTCAAGCTGTCACCCTGGGTAGAGTGCTGTGGCATCACAGCTCACAGTAACCTCCAATTCCTGGGCTCAAGCGAGTCTCCTGCCTCCGCCTCCCAAGTAGCTGGGACTACAGGCGCCCCCCACAACGCCCGGCCATTTTTTGGTTGCAGCCGTCATTGTTTGGTGGGCCCTGGGGCTGGATTCGAACCTGCCAGCTCAGGTGTACGTGGCTGGCGCCTTAGCCTGCTGAGCCACAGGCGCCGAGCCCATACCTTGATTCTTATTTCTCCTACTTACTAGCTTTGTGACCCTGGGCAGCTGCTTTTAATCCAGCATCCTCATCTGTAAAACGAAAACAACTTTTCATACCTCGAAGCGTTGCTTTAAGGATTGAAAGACACAACGTAAAGTTCCCAGCTTAAAAAGTGCCAGTTATTGTTTTTCTTTCATTAAACATTTATTGAGCATCCTGCTAGAAGCACCCTCTGATTGCCATGGAAGGCTCCCAGTCCAGTAGCCACACAGGTGCACTGTCTCGGCCAGATGCTTCCTGAGGTGTCCTGGCTCAGCTCTTGGTGATCTGAGATGGCCAAACGCCCAGCCCAGGACCCTCTGCAAGAGAGCAGCCTTGCCAGCTCACCCAAGGCTGCTGAGAAAGGCCAGGCTAGCTGCCTGAATGAGAGCAGAAAGAGCTGTTCCTCTTCTTCAGAGCAGACCCAGGCCAGGAATAGCCTTCACTCTGCATCAAGACCACCTCAAAATTAAAGCACAGAAAAGAAAACGATCCTTGCATTTTAGAATAAAGCCCCACTCTTTAAGGCACCTGCAAGATTGAACTTAAATCTCCCCTCCAGCTGCACAGAAAATAAATTCAATGAAATTCCTATTTAACTTATATGTGGTCACCTCGCACTGGGAGTAGAGAGTGTTCTGATAACAATATCCTGTTTCCTATGTCAGCAGAATAATATATCTGATTTGATCAAACCCAGGTCTCAAATAATCAAAGACCTAAATTTGAGGAGTCTTACCTGAATTAGAGGACTCTCAGGAGTGTTAATGGTAGTGCTTATCCTGGTCTTTACCTTTCTACCATTTGCACTACATTCTGACCTCATCTTCCTATTTCCAACACCTATGGTTGAGCTCAGCACCCTTATCTGTACCGTAACAAAAAATGTCCATCTCCGAGCAATCCTGGAGATTGCTCCTAATACCTTCACATCCTCAGAAGGCTCCAAGTAATGTTCTGTACTCCATGTGGAGTTTGTGAGCCATTCTCTTCCCAGCCACAGGGAGGAAAAAAAAAAAAAAAAAGACAAATGGATGCAGAAATAGGCTGGGCACCTGTACCTCAGCCACCAGGGTGCCAGCCACACACACCAGAGTTGGTGGGTTCGAATCCAACCTAGGCCTACCAAACAACAAGACAACTATAACCAAAAAATAGCCGGGCGTTGTGGTGGGCGCCTGTATTCCCAGCTACTTGGGAGGCTGAGGCAAGAGAATCACTGAAGCCCAAGAGTTTGAGGTTGCTGTGAGCTGTGATAAAGGGCGACATAGTTAGACTGTCTCAAAAAAAAAAAAAAAAAAAGAAGAATGTAGAAAGAACAGTTTAGGTTAGACAACTAGGGAGTCCTTTAAAAAAAATCTAAGCAAATTCCCAACAGACACTGCAAAATTCACTCCTTAAGCTATTTTTAAGATGGTAGAAAAATCTAAAGTCTCTCAGCCTTGAAATTGGACAACCCATAAGAAGGTCACGCTATATGTAATTTCATCGATAGTCTCATGGAAAAGGCTTTTTTTTAAATATTGAAAACGTTTTCCTTGTAGCATTTAAAGTACACAATTCTCCTATGTCCAAGAAGGTATCAATGTCCATGATACTAAAATCATTTATCCAACCTGAAAAGAAGATGCTCAAGTGAGTCATGGCAATGCCTACTGATTATTCCTCAGCCTTCCAAACAATCAGTACTCCTATCCCTGTGTTTTCTCCAGTTACGTAAATATAACATGAAAAAATGGCATACCTGGAAAAACTCTCTATTGGAAGACAAAGAACATCTCAAATTAAGTTTTACTTTCCTTTTCTTCTCTTTTTTTTTTTTTTTTTTTGAGACAGAGTGTCATTATGTTGCCCTCAGTAGAGTTCCGTTGCATCACAGCTCACAGCAAACTCCAACTCCAGGGCTTAAGTGATTCTCTTGCCTCAGCCTCCTGGAACTACAGTTGCCCACCAAAACGCCCCGCTATTTCTTTGTTGTTGTTGCAGTTTGGCCGGGCCCCGATTCAAACCTGCATTGAGCCACAGGTGCCGCTGGTGACCCTACCTCTTAAAAAAAAAAAAAAATCAAGCTGGGACAATGGCTCATGCCTGTAATCCTAGCACTCTTGGAGGCTCAGACAGGAGGATTATTTGAGCTCAGGAGTTTGACACCAACCCAAACAAGAGACTACTAAATATGGAAAAATTAGCAGGGCGTTATGGTGGGCGCCTGTAGTCCCAGCTACTTGGGAGGCTGAGGCAGGAGGATCACTTGAACATAGAGGAGTTTGAGGCTGCTGTAAACTACACTGAGGTCATAGCACTCTAGCCTGGGCAAAAGAGTGAGACTCTGTCTCAAACAAGCAAAGATCAGTAAATGGGTTCATTTTTAAATTATGCTAACAAATCTTAATTAGCATTCAAATCTTACTCAAAAGTTTAAAATGTTTGACTGACCTGGTTTTAAAATTTTTAAATATCCACTATTTTAGAGAGTCTAGATAGGAAGTTCAAAATCACACAGAAATACAGAACTTTTCTTGGAAAACAAGGCTATGCTCATGATATAGGTTATCCTTGAGGATGTCACAATATACTTACTGTGTCAAATTACTAGAGGGGTAAAAGCAACATTACTAAGAGAAAATGACTTTACTATAAAGATTTTGTAGAGCACACTTTTGATGACTTTAGGAAGTATACAGAACTAGTCTTACAAAGTTCATCCCAAGGCCTTGTACCTCATGGGAATTTATTATAAACATTTGACTTAATTTTTACAACGGGAAAACAGAGGCACAAATATTTAGATGACATCCACGGTGAGTAATACCTGCCTACCTCACCAGATTGCTTTGAGCACAGTTACATAACATACATGAGAGCACTTTATAAACTAAAAAGATCTAAATAAACGTACTAAATGCCTAAGTTCCCGCAGTAAAGAATAAAACTATAATTCATCATGGCCACCACACATTTATCTCCTTAAACGTTAACGCTTACTGTTAACGTGACAGTAAGCACCTGGTTCCTCAAAGAGCAGGTTCTGATTAGGTAGGTCCAGGCCTGGGTCAGGGCAGAGATTCTGTGCATCTATCGAGTTCCTGGGTGATGCCAATGCTAGTTTCTGGGACCGCCCTTGTGAGGAATGAGGAGATTAAAGATCATCCTAATTCTTGGGTGTGTGGCCACTCTTCGAAGGTCTATTACCTGAGTATTCTGCAGATTTTGGTTAACCTTAAAGGGAGCTTTGGAATAAGTCTGTATACATCTAGTTTGAACACAATACTTTACAAACTCAATAGCAAAGTGCTCTTTGTCAGGTGGCCAAGAAACAAGCCTTGATTGATAATTAGATTGCTATTTCCAGTTTTCAGGGCACGAGCCAACAACGTTTTTATAAAAACACAGAAAGCTATTTTGCCCATTTGCTATTGTATGATTTCAGATCATCTCAAAAAGGTGGTAGGAGGTGGGGAAGAACTCTGTACTTGCCAACACACATCATACACCCTAAAAGAAAAACCTGGATTCTCAAAGACTCCAAAGTGATAGGAGACCAATTTGTTTCCTCCATCCAAAGAAAAAGTCTCACAACATCCAGAAGGAAACACCTGAGCTAACAAGTAACTTGCAGAAATGCTGCGGCCTCCTGATCCAGAAGTGCTCTGGACTCAGACCTGGGAGGGAATAAAAGAAACCTGCAGAGGTCACATCAGAATCATGTTATAAAACGCATCACCCCCAGAGTTTCTGAGGGAATAAGCCTAAGGCAAGGCCAAGACCACGGTGGTGCTGAAGCTTCCTGGACAGGACCGTGCTTTTAGTGGCACTGAGTCTAGACAGCTGCACCCCAGCATCCGGCAGTGTCTAATGCACATTTGGCCCCCAGTAAATGTTTGCCAAATGAATGACCGTTATAACTTTCATTCCCAGAGTAATTTTACTAACTGATTATGTATACTCCCTGCAAGTGTCACGTACATACATTCATTAAAAACAATTACACACATGCCAGGCACTATGGCCCTTAATCTTAAGGGACTTGCGGTTAAATTGACTCCAATCATAGACACTAGCATCACACTTTTTCCTTATGAATATCTGGATAGTTAAATCATAAAGCCTTCTGCCACTGAAGCGGAAGCAGACAACTCACTCATCCAAAGGACCCTAAAGAAAAATCCTACTGGCTCAGAATGGATCGATTCATTTCACACAAACTCCAACAACAGAAAAAAATGACACGAAGACGAGAATTTTCCTGGAGAAAACGCAAATATCTGTATCTTCGTCAGAAACCCAGACATTTCTGATGTGGTCTCCTTAAAGACACTTCCAGTTGCTGGTTACAGGAGGGAAGCCCAGGGAACAGCCCGAGGTGAAAATGCTACTAAGTCTTTAAGGATTTCTTCTCTAAATCCTTTCACATTCACGGGGTGAAATGCAGAAAGGGCTTTGGCAGTTCTTTTTCAAATCCTCTGCCCGATCTGCATGTTACCATAGTCACAGTCATTGGGAAAAACAGGTGTTTCTGTTAAAATTAGCTGTTTCAAACTGCCAAATATTTTAGACCTCTCTGCCAGCTTTAAAAAAAAAAAAATATTTTACTGATGCTTCCAGAATTATAAAGATAAGGATAGGGATTAGGGGAGAACAAAAAGAAAATATGCACACATCCCAATGTAATTTTCGCATTTCCTGACATCAACCAGAATGAGTAATAAAGGCTAAGCTTAAAAAAAACAGCCAAAGACAGAGCTGTGCTTTTTTTTCTGGTTAAGACAAATTTTATGTTTGAAAGCCTTGTTTTTGTCCCATTTACTGGGCTGACTGTCATAAATAATGTCTTTTGTTCAGAGAACTTGGCCATAATTATTTCCTTTCCTCATGACCATTCAAAGGAAGAAGGTTCTCAACATTCCCAGGTCAGGATGGTGTGTATTAAGCCTGTGTAAGAAAACTTGCCTCGGAAGTCAGAAGAAACCAAGTATTGATGTCTTAAATTAACTCTACTGCAGTTTAATTTGAAAATTTTTTTCAAAAATCAGGCCACTCTGATTTTATTCCTGGAACCAATATCTCTGCTGGCCTTATTAAACCCTATTATGAAATAGGTCTGAGATGCTGGTCTTTTAAAATCAAGGGCTATTTAAAAAACAAGTTTAGCAACCTGGTGCATTAGAACAAAGTTAAATGTCAAAGCCCTGTGCTCAAATCCCATACCCAACCAGGCAACACAGCCACAGAAATACTGTGCGTTTCTCTGGCTTTTTTTTTTGTTGTTGGAGACAGAGTCTCACTCTATCGGCTCTCGGTGGAGTGCTGTGGCGTTTCTCTGGCTTTTGAAAGTGCTATAGCAAAAGTTCAAGCAGAACTTGCTGAAATAACCTGAAAGAAGGAAGACCCCAAACTTTATCTTATAAACAGAGGGGAAAGAAAAGGTTAAAATACCGCTTTTCTTGAAGTTTGAAACTTTTATCAATTTCAGACACTGGAGATTTTGCTCATTCATGATGAAAACCTTTAACATACAGAAAGATTTAGAGCAACTATCTTTTGACTAAGACGTTTCAAAATTAACCTAGTTACTCGATAGTTTACTTTATCCAAGTAGACAGGGGAAGTGATTTTTTTTTTTTGGCTTGAATTGTTCTGAAAATTGCTTGTGCAAGGAATAAGTCCAGGAAAAAATTAGCAATTCTTCATTTCTTAATCAAATATCAAATTTACAGATTTCTTCCCCCCTTTTTACTTTGAGTTTGTTCCTTTGCATTTCTTCTTTGTGATCTGTATGGGCTAAATTGACCATGTAAGTGAACTCTACTACTGTGTAAATCCAAAAAATAAAAATTTCTACATGCTTGCAGAATAGTCACTGGCACATGAGTTAGGACCTCCTCCCCAATTCTTCCAGAACCTGAACCAGATTTTACAGAAGGGTAGGGGGAGAGGAATAAACATTCTCAAGGTCATTTTCATCTTCTCAAGACTTACAATTAAATTTTATCAGGACCTAGTAGAGAACAACTGTTCCCTTGACTGTTTTTATAAAAATATATGTACCTACCACTTTAAGACTTTTACAAAGTTCAAATTTAAGGCAGTGGAACAGTCCTAGTCTCACTCAGTACAGGTTTTAAGAGATTTTACACATTTAATTTCATGTTCTTGTAATAAATACAGCCATTAAGCAAGAAAAACAGTATGACTTTTCTCTCTGTGATGTATTACAGTGAAAAATTCTTTCTTTTCAGACTTGTGGGAAGTGTAGAGGTTTAAGCACAACAAATCCCAAGAAAAATGTAAACTGAACAAATTTAAAGCGTGTATGAGCTTTTACCCATGTGGTCCTCCCAAGTTTCAAGAATGGTAAATACATCTATTGTGCTTTTAGTGGGAAAATGTTCAAAATTTAACCAGGTTCAACAAATTATACATCTCCCCACCACTACCAGGTAAAAAAAAATTCCTTAAAATGTCTGCAAAAAAGATATACTATGTTAATATAACTCCAAAGATCAATCAACCCAAAGCATTTTTCTAACATACAATCAAGCACAGCGTTATCTTAGATCAAGGTCACAAACATAGCCACTTTGCCTACAATGCTATCTATGGCTCTAAAAAGTTCTTAACGCTTTCCAACATATCTCATTATTAAGTAGTTTAGAATCCCCTATATATTCTAAAACCACGAGAATCTTGTCTGAACAGACGTGTCTACATAAAAGATGCTGAGTATTCTTGACATACAGTATTTTCACAGCTCCATACACGGATGCCCTGAGCTAGGAAGGCTGGTATACCACACAGGATTAGGAACTGCATTCATCTGAAAATGACAGGCAGAATACAAATCTGACTTCAATCAGCCTGAACCACCATTGATTATAAAGGGAAGATTAATGAGACAAAGGAGCTAAATTACTTTCCAGGAGAAATTAGAGGCAAACCCCCCACTTAACAGCCTGTCCCAAGCAGTATACACTTGTCACCTGCCCTTAAAAAACAGACCATTATACACAGTCCTCTTTTCTTACATACTAGGCTGCTCAAAGGAGTGATTCTTGAGGGAAAAGTAGAAAGAGCTGGGAACTGGGGACCTGCCTCACTATTATTGAAGAGTCTTTCCATTGACCCTTTCCAAACATGCAGCATGCAACATTACAATTATTGAAAAATCAACAATAATTGCAAAAAGCCATCTGAGAAACATAACATTTTAATAGATGAAATAAATACTCCAGTACATGCAAGGTAAAACTTGACGTTGGGGGAAAAAAAAAAATCACTCTATAGCATAAATTCAAAAATAAAACACACGCTCACAGTAGCTTTCCCCCCATTTGCAAATCACATGGCAAATTCATACTCTTTCCACACCAAGTATACTCCTAATTCAACACGATTGCTTTAAAAAAAAAAAAAAAAAGACATACAAAAAAGGTAGCTACATCCATGTCTAAGGAGTGAAAACTGAGGTAACCTTTCTTTTAATCAAATAGAAAAAGATAAAACCAAAAAAGAAATGAACCCATGACCTCCTTCTTGCCCAATTAATAAAATTTAGTTGAGAAATTCCAGAAGATGGGCTGGGGTAGGGATGGGAGCAATACCACAACCAGCACATTACACACCTTCCATCTCCCAGCCTCTACTGTGTGGGGCTGGAGGGTGCAGGGCCCTGCCTTTTGGAAGATTC
>CAUYON010062185.1:0-15929 GCA_963573935.1 Arctocebus calabarensis
TAAGACCATATCTCTTAAAAAAAAAGAAAGAAAGAAAGAAAGAAAGAAAGAAAGAAAGAAAGAAAGAAAGAAAGAAAGAAAGAAAGAAAGAAAGAAAGAAAGAAAGAAAGAAAGAAAGAAAGAAAGAAAGAAAAGAAAGAAAGAAAGAAAGAAAGAAAAGAAAGAAAGGAAAAATCCTTTTTGTGTTTCCTTGGAAAGTACCTAAATTTATTGAGATTAAATTTATTCTTCAAAATCAATTTTCATCTACATTGTACTCATCTGCCTACTCTTATCCTTGACCATTCCCTCCCTATAAGATACACACCAGTGATTTTTGAATTTTTCCCTCCCCCTTCTCCTTGTCTTACCTGAGCCATATTCTCCCATCTCTAGGCTCTCATATCTGACTATCGCTCCAGGCAACTTTTCATGACCTTGGAGTTTAGAACAAGTGCAGGCATTCTGAAAGATTCTCTGTCGGCATTTCTGACAGTGAAGTGCTTTTCACGTTATAGTGATATACTACACATTATATTCTAAGATCCACATCAATATGTTCTGTTGAGTTTAGGTTGGATACCGCAGAATTTTCCCAGTGCTTGGTACTTAGTGACTCTTCAATAAAGAAGCCTGAGGACAAACTATGTAAATAGTTAAGCTTTCACAATTGAAAGGAATAATTCTTATTGAAATCCTTATAATTAGGCATAGATAATTTAAATTTTATTATATGTGTTGCCTCATGTCTGAATTTACTATTCATATTTATGTTTCAGGGGTAGCAATTATTTTTTAATTTATAAATGATTAGAGTCTAAAGAAGTTTCTTTTCTGATTTTGTCTGTTGGCGTCACAATTACACTACCTTTGTATGAAACATTTATTTCTTCTTATACAAAACTTACACGGAAATATGTTTTTTAAAGATCAATATAAAAATACAGATATATCTTGATTTTTACAATGGATAATGTAAATCTTTTTTAATTTGATAGTAGTTCATATAAATAAATCATAATTTTCAAAAATCTTGAGGAAAACTCTTTTAAAAAGAGAATAATAATCTGTAACAAATGAACCACAATTTCAGTTTAAAAGAAAAAAGTTTTTCTGATTTCCTTTTCTCATTTTTCAGAAAAAAGTTTGTCTGATTTCCTTTTCTCAAAGAAATTCCTTGTCTACAGTGAAAAAAAACACATCATTAATGGCTTGGTTCATGGTAGAGAAGAAGCACAAATATAATTAGCTCCTACAGAAGTTTTAAAACATATGACTAAAGACATCATTTAATAAATTGCTGCAAACTACTAAAAGCTCCCCTAGAAGCCTGTAAAATGTTATAGTACTTCATAAAATCCTTTCTTCTTAGGGAGCTATTTAGACTGTGTTCATATAACTTGGCTAAAAATTACCCATTTGGATTCTGGAAGACCCCGTAACACAACAATGGATATTTAATTTAACCATTGCCAAATCAAATGGATTTTTTCTTTGGAAGCTATCAAAAACACATAACTGAAAACAAATGCTATAAATGTATAACCTAATCAATCTAAAACTTTGTGGCTTCAAACAATGACAATGTATTATTTCCCATAACCCTGAAAGTTGACTGGATTTAGCTGGGTGATTCTTTTGTAACAAAAGTCACATTGGGATTGAGTTTTAGTGGGAACTCAGCCATAACACTGCCCTCACTCTCCACTGTCTATCTCTACATGGCCCTCTTAGCATCTGATCGTGTTGCCCAAGATTCCGTGAAGCACATCTGATTCCAAGAAACAAGCCCTAATATTGAAGTACTTTATCAAGCTTCTGCTTACATCATACTTGGCTAATGTCCATTGGCCAAATTGAGTCACATGGCAAATCTCTAAGCAAATATGAAAAAGAACTACACAAAGTTTTAGAAACCAGAGGGCAGGGCGGCGCCTGTGGCTCAGTGAGTAGGGTGCCTGTCCCATATACCAAGGGTGGCAGGTTCAAACCCGGCCCCAGCCAAGCTGCATCAAAAAATAGCTGGACGTTGTGGCGGGTGCCTGTAGTCCCAGCTACTCGGGAGGCTGAGGCAAGAGAATCATCTAAGCCCAAGAGCTGGAGACTCTGTGAGCTGTGACTCCACGGCACTCTACTGAGGGCAATAGAGTGAGACTCTGTCTCTACAAAAAAAAAAAAAAAGAAGAAGAAAGAAAGAAACCAGAGGACATGGCCTTTGAAGGTCATAAATAAATATATTTTAGAAAATATATGTGCATACTCATGTTGTCTGCTAATTTATTAAGAGTCAAAAACAAACTCTGTGTCAGCTTCCATACCAATACAACTTTAATCAGGACAACCTTGAAACATAACAGTTTCCTCCTGTGGTCTTATTTTGCAACTTAAATATGAGAAACTTTGAAGGGTACATT
Source organism: Arctocebus calabarensis (assembly GCA_963573935.1). Taxonomy (NCBI): domain Eukaryota; kingdom Metazoa; phylum Chordata; class Mammalia; order Primates; family Lorisidae; genus Arctocebus; species Arctocebus calabarensis. Next base: position 2,394 of record CAUYON010062185.1, read on the forward strand.
TATGAATAAAGGTTCTTTTATATCGATTTGCTTTGCTCTTTTCTTGAATCTTAAAAACTTCATGCATAATGTCAACTATGTCCCTGAACTCTATTCTAAAATTTGAAATTGTAAGTCTTTGGTTTGCTTTCATTTTGACATGTGAGTTTATGTGATATAATACTCCTGCATATTGGCTCAGAGAAAAAGAAATGTAACATTTGTCTTCATTTAGAAGTCACAGAAGCATATTCCCCACTTGGAAGACATTTGTTGTTTCTAGAGCCAGGTCCTTACGCAACCTTTCCAAGTCTTGTTAAACAACTAGACTGAGGTTGTGTCAATTAGAATATTTCCCATTCATTCAGCAATGCTATCTTCCTGAAACTTGAGTTGGAACCTAGAGGCCACACTGGCTGAGTTGATTCTCTTCTATCATTTCAATAGTGCCTGGAATTACAGAAAGATTTCCCATTTAAATAAGAAGAGATTAGACTCAGAGCACTTTGCTATAAAGCAAACTTTATATACGTATTCCCTTCAACTTTCTTGCACTTTTGCCTCAGCTCCTTTTGTAATAAATCATTAAATAGTAAAATTTATCTTCTAAATGTAGGAAAAAGTCACTGAGTTACCTTACTTCTCGTTTGGCTTTTTAATTGCCATAACCACATGCTATATACTTCATCTTCCGAATATGTACTTAAATATATATATAATAGAGAGATTTGCTACCTCAGAGGCATCTTCTACTAAGCTTTGCCTTTTAGAGCTTCTTATTATAATGAGATAAAACTGCATACTTATATAATTGCTACACATTAATTAGAACATTAATCCTAGGGCAACACAAAACAACTCTAATGCAGCATCCATAGTCCCTGTCTTCAATAACTGTATCATCCTTGCCCTGACCATTTAGCTGATGCATAGTAGGCACTCAATACATACTTGCCAGAGAGAATGAGAGAATAATTATTAAGTGTTTATGGTATATTAAACATTGCATTAGCTATCTTCCATGTTGTATAGTATTTCATTTGAAGATATTTATCAAATTTTCTTTCAAAGCTCCAGCATTTCCTCTTCAAGGCTACATAACCATGGTTCTTCCAACAAGTCCAAATGTAACCTGGTTGTTATGGATGAATTATATGCCCCCCAAATTTATATATTGATAGCTTAACCCTACTATTTCAAAATGCAGAATGGGTCCTTATTTGGAGACAGGGTCTTTACAGAGATAATCATGTTAAAATGGTCCTGTGATTACAGCCATTCAGTTGGTGGCACTTTGTTACAGCAGCCTAGAAAATTCATACACTGGTCTTTTCATAACTTGGATCTACAGCATTGAAAACACTAATATCTACCCTGCATTCAGTATAACAAACTTTACAAACAGTATCCTGCTTGATACTTAGGAGATCTCTTCAAGGAGGACATTGTGTGTCTGTATTCTACAGATAAAAAATGGAAGCACAAAAGGATTAGAGATGTGCTCAATGTCTTACCAGGAACAGCAGAGCCATCATTTACAACCACCTCTCTCCGTTTCTATGTTCCTGCGTTCAGTCTCTATTCTCTCCTGCTGCTTTGGATTACAAGCTTCTAAAATTATGGAATTAGAAATGAGCAGAGTACTTCATTGGTGAATTTACCTACTGTATCACTTAACTGGGGCCCCCGAACTACTCATTAATTTCTCTATGTGTTTCCTGATAATCAGGCATTTAATACATATATTTTGAGGCAAAAGAATCCTAAAGAACCATTGAATTTCTTCATACTACCTCTGCCCCTTTTCTGCCTAATGGTTTCAATTGACCTGATTTTAAGCATACAGATCATGTACAGAATTATATACAGGATTTTAATTTGCTAGGTAATGTTCTCAATTCTTTGTTTGTGTGTCTGCAGGCCTTTGAGTTATTCTTCTATTATCCCATGGGATGTTGGAGTTCAATCGAGTGGACTCCAAAGCAGGATAATCCCTCTCTCCCCTCCTGGAATTTTATTATTGAGTAAAAAAAGATACAGGGACAGAAAATGGTTGACAATGGACTCGCGCAAAGGCAGAGCCCTAAAGGTATTGCCCTGTGGTTTTGCTACTAAGTTACTAGAGCTACTGTAGATTTCGTTTCTTCCTAAGGTCTCATTTTTCAGTGTTTCTTTATGTTCTGTAATTTAACTTACATATTGATAATAAACTGTTTTATATTATTAAATACATTCATCAGACTCAAGAGGTGTTGTTTGAAACAAAGAAGTGAAAAATAGAATCGATACACCTCAGAGGGCATTAGAGTTTGCCAGGAGAGAAGAATAATGGAGATTTAATAATAATGGAGTAGACTCCCGTGCTATTCAGAGATTGGTCAGAATAGGAGAAACTAAAAATTTGTTATACTAAAAGTGCGACTCTGAGCTGCCTAGTGAAATGGGGCCACCCCCTTGCAGTATCTATGCATTTTCCTGATACCATGTCATCACTAACAAAAGGTGAATATTTTAGTTTCTGACCATCTCTCTCTCTCTTTAGATAGCAAATGTCACATCATATTTGATTATTTAATTCTGAAGTACACATCTGAATATGTGACAGTATGTGATGGAATGTTCTAACAATACTCGGAGAAATGAGACAGCATTCATGTGAATTTATCTGTAAATTCTTATCTGTTGACTAGATCTCAGCTATTAAATACTTGGAGTTCCTTTTCTCTCTCTCTCTCCCTTCACTCGTTCTTTTTCTCTCTCTCTCCTCCTCACCCACCCACCTCCCCTCAGAAAACTCCCTTGACCTAAAATATTCTACACTACAGATTTGAAATGTGGTCCATGTCACCTGTTTCACCTACATAGAACCTTCATCACCTTGGCTTTACAATGATTATCTTTATGCTTTTTACTCTGGTCTAACCAATCTCTCTCGAGTTGCAGACCATTCCAGCTACTGTTGAATTACTAATCTCAATATTTTGAATCTCAACTTTACACACAGCCCTAATAGCTCATGTGAGCTCTCTTAGCCCAACTCTGATAAACCTCTTCAAAGTGACTTAGCAGGATTGCCTTGAACCCCTTCTGCTGAGACAGAAAATTGCCTGTGAACCACCTCTAATCAGGCAGCACCCAAGAACATGCTGTTTTGATACTAACATGTAAATGGGAGTACAGTTAAGGCTTTTCGCTTTTCACTGTGAGGTGACCATGGAAAATTGGACTGCAGAAAAATGTGGCCACAATTGGGGACATAATGAGTTGTGTCAGAAGCTGGGCCTGCCAAGGCATGCCGGGTGAAATGAAGATTCCCACTATTCTCCATCAAGGGGCGCAGTTTTTTCAAGCACTATTATATAAAAGTAGCCAAAGGTGGCATTTATAAATTATATATGAAAAGGGGAATTATAAGGTGCACACGTTTATATTTTCAAGGAAATTTTGGACTTCAGCAAGTGATGACACTTCATCAATACATTTCAAGAAAAGATGCACAGATACTAATGAATAGATATCTAATGACGGGTTTCCACATGTACAGATTAAAGTGATTAATTTAAAAAAGCATACCATCTAAAGAAAATGAAAAATTATATTTGATTTTTTTCAGAAATAAATATGAACGAGCACAAAATCACTTTTTGTATTTTCTTGCTTAGTTCCCTGAAAAATTTGTCTTTTTAATGAAAGTCAAATTTCATGAACTCATAAATTTTTGGAAATGTATTGTGTGAGGAAGACCCAGAGGAGTGACTCCCGAGGCCGTTAACACACGGAGGTGGAAGATCAGTTTCACTGCTTGACACTTAGCAGTTTGGGTGCTGTTCTGTTTGTTTGTTTGTTACTAAATATAATTGTAACGGTATTTAAATGCAAATTAAGAGTAATTGCTCCTTCTCTTTTTCTCACACACATATTGTACTTCCAAAGTTCCCCTCTCTTTATCCTTACTCATTTTCTTCCACTCCCAGTAAATCATCCCTTGTGGTCACCCAGAAGCAGGAATATGTGTAGCTAGGAACTATATACAATGCTCTCATTATTTGTTCTACCATATTGCACAAACTTCTGCCTTCACTCTTTCCGGAGAGAAGAAAAATCAGAAGCTTTTGTGCCATTTTCTGCTTCAACTGTCATATCTACCCAACTCACACTGTGAAAATCTCATTTCATGGGGATATACCTGTCAAATGAGACAGCGTCTACAAAATGCTCATTTGCTGAAAACTTTTAAAGAAATTTTCACTGAATCCAATTCACTTCATTAAGCTTTTAACTTATCAAAAAAAGGATTTAAGTTTTTAAGCTTTGGGAGGACGATGGTGAGTTACTGTCTTTAAATCACTGACGGGGTAGCTTCAATATTTGTATAGAAACTGGATAGATGTCGCTACCTGCAATTGATTAGCCAATTTTCACAAAGTCGAGGTCTTCTTTACAGGCGGTATTCCCCTAATGAACCTTAGAATAATCAAATAATCACAGTTTCCAAGGACAACCTTACCAATTTAGAATACTTTCCATTTTTTTAAATAAATCTCTAATCCTGACACGTAGAGCCCCCTGCCTACAAATCCTTCACTTTGTTCCCATATACTTAACAACATTGATGACTTAAACATTGAATCCAGTTATGATACCTAATAAGAAATTAAGCCTTAGAACTGATTGGCAAGGTACACAGTGAAAAGAATGTAGAAAATGCCGTCTGCCATTAGAATAAAATGGAAATCAGGCAGAAGAATCAAAGGTTTCATGCCAGAAAGATAACTTTAAAAGACTTTTAAAAGTACCAAAATATAAAATTTAATAGCATTTTTTGGTGGAACCTGTGGTTCACAGGAGTAGGACACCAGCCCCATATATACCAGAGGTGGTGGGTTCAAACCCAGGCACGGTCAAAAAAAATTAGTAGCATTTCAGTAAAATAAGAAAAATAGTTTTTATATTGGCTGTCTTAGAATGTCCCTTCTAAAACCCTGAAAGTTGTTAAGCAATTAGAACAAAACCCACACTGAGAATAAAGACATTCATTTATTTATACAAAATCCTGGGTATGTGCTAGAGTTTTGTTACAAGACAGTTTCATTACATTATTATGAAAGAATATTTATCTCTGATAATTGCACAATTATTCATGTGTGATCTTGGGAAAATACTTATTCTCTTTGTACCTCAGTTTTTCCAACTGTATATTTAAATTATAATATTACCCACAGTATAATGTTGCTGTGAAGTTCAATGGAGTTGATGTATATAGTCTCTTATACATAGTAAATGATTTATAAGTATCTATTGATGATGTTATTATTTATTATATTAGTATTTAGCCATGCATTCAACAAATATTGTAGAATAATTTCTTCATAGCAGGCTCTGTTTAAATACAGAGAATGCATTTGTCAATGAACTCAACAAACCTTATGTTTTTATGGAGCTCATTATAGTGAGGACATGTTTCCATATAAAAGGAAGGCATTTTCCTGACAAAGAAGCTCCTTGTGGTGACCACAAGAAATGTGCATAACAAGAAAACATCATAGGACTTTTGGTAGTGATGTACCTGTAAAGGTAAAGGTTCTTTAAGGAACAACCCCCAAGTACTGGTTTGTGCATTTATCTATTTCCATGCTGTAAATGTTCCCACCACGGCCCATTTCTTGCTACCTGTGTGACATTATTGGAGCTGGAGTTGAGAAAAGATGCCCAGTAGCATACTTTTATAAAGTATTTTCAAGATAGAGATATAGGATATTGAAAATACTCTCAAAAAATGAAAGGAAAATAACTAGGAAGTGATGACTTTTGAGTAGTTATAACTGTTGTTTTATTATAATTTATTTAACCGTACATTATATATAATTTCACATTATTAATGGATATTTTTAACAGCCAGTTCATAAAATTTCTGATAATTTAACAGTTGGCTTTCTGGAGTTATTTTAGCCACTTCAGCACACCACTGCTTCCCAAATGCATTCCTGCCTAAAAGGTATTTTTTACATGTGTTATTTTATTTTATCATGTAACTAAGTAGGTAGTCAACATCCTGGAGCTATTTCATTGTTGGAGAGTTTGAAAAAGTACAAAAGTTAATGCATAGAAATAGATGGAATTCACATTGATTTCTACCTTCAAACAGAGAGCCTTTCTACAAATGTTTTAGTTAACTGATTTAGAGCACTTCATATTCCACATGGACAACTTGCCTCATTAAAAGAAAACAGGTAGCCTGGAGACAGGCTTGGAAGTTCCTTTCATGCCTCAGCCTCACTAGGTTTGGGACAGAAGAGATGTCAGTCAGGGGCACAATGAGGGAAGAGGATTAAAAGAGGAAGGAGAGTGTGGTCCAAGCATAAGCGAGGATCCTGAAAGATGCGACTTTGACCCCATGTAATCAAGGAACTTCCAATAAAACAAACTTACAGTTGTTATTAGGCAGCAGCCTTTAGCATGAACCCTTAAGGAATGCCCTGTCAAAATAGATAAAAAGAATTAAATTTTAGGATCTAAGCAGGAGCGATGGAACAAAATAATGCAGCTTTAGACTTTTGAAACTCCAACCGAAAGATCAGAGTTAAAGAAAATAGATTGAGTTTATTGGACTTAATCAGGGGATTGCAAAGCCTTTAAATCTGGAAAAACTCTCCCTTTTGGAATCTGAAGAATTTTCCCATGGTGGTCCACAACAACAGATTAAATTCTGCCCTTTTAGAGAAAAAAGTTACTGTTTTAATTATAGAACAAACAGATCCCCAGGAGAGAAGGACCACACGGCATAGAGAGACTCAAGCAGGAAAGGCAGATTGAAATCTACCTATAATTCATGTCATTAAAACAAAGCTAATGATATAAATTGACAAAACCTCTGAAGTTGTGGTTAGTGTTTAAATCAATTTCAATATTGATGTGAAAAACTAAGTAGCATAGTCTTCATTGCTTTTAGGTATTAACTACCTAGATTTGTGTATTTCTATATAGTTCCCAAAACATATTGACAATTTCTACATCAGGTAGTTCTCGGAACAGCCCTATGAGGTATTGTCCACATATTAAGGTAGGAAAAAAGACTCAAACTTGAAATAATTTACTCAAGATCTGACCATGTTAAAGGCAGGAAAGTCAAAATTCAAATACAAATTTCCTTATGCAAGTTTAAAGCAGGGTTTGGAAAACTTTTATCTGTAAAGGGCTAGTTAATAACCATTTTCAGCATTGTGGACTTTTGGTCTTTGTGGCAAAAATGGATCTCTGTCCTTGTAATGAAAAAGCAGCAACAAGCCTACTTCATTCCAAGAAAACTTTATTTTCAAATTCAGGGAGGCAGGTGAATTTGACTCTCATGACGGGCCGTACTTTGCTAACAGCTGATGTGGAAGAAAGAACTTGGACTTGTAAGTTACCGAGACAGAATAATTCAGATCTGCCACTTCATGTCTGTGTAACAACGAGCAAGTTGCTTACCTCACTAAGCCACCCAGAGGTTAGAATTCTGAAAGGTGTCAGCAGGTGAAACAACCCTCTGAGACTTTCAGTAGAATTGTTCTTTGCCTCCCTAGCTTCTGGTGGTGGCTGTTAATCTTCAGCATTCCTTGGTTTTCAGCGGCATCACTTCACTACAGTCTCTGCCTCTGGTGTCACAGGACATTCTCTCTGTGTGTTTCTGTCTTCACATGACATTTGTCCCTTCTCATAAGGACAGCAATCACATTGGAATTGGGCCCATCATAATCACCTCATCATAATTTGATTTATTCTACAGAGACCCTATTCCCCAAAAATATCACATTAAAAAGTGTTATTACATTTTAAAAGGCCACATTTGCAAGTACCAGGAGATAGGAATTCAACATATTTTGTGGAAGAAAACAAGTTAACTTATAATACATACCAATATCATTATCTTCCTTCAGAAGAATCTCTTGGTAGGAGCTGAAAAAAAAATCAAAAGGAACAGATATAATTCATATTGATCTTTACAGCAAATATAAGAGTTCTGTGTGATTTTCTAATTAACTGATGTATCATACACAATACTCATGATTATCAACAAATGATTATGTTTTAGACTTAACACTAAATTAAAATTTGTCTGCCTGCCAAATAAAATAGCAGTCTACTAGTATCTGATGCACTATAGAAATTCTCAGATATTACTTTACAGCAATGCCAAAATTAGATATTTATTTATTGTAATCATTCATAAAATAAATTGTTTGCTAGTAATATCTAAATTGTCTGCTAGTTAGGATATGTTTTATTGCAAGTGACAAATGCCCAACTCAAACTGTTCTAAACCATAAGCACAATCTACCAGTTTATTTGAAATGTTGTGAGATATATAGTGTATTAAGGCTTTTTAATTTTTACAGTTTAAGAAAATAAAAATTTTCTGAATCTCCACTCTGTTTCCAGTGTGTTAGCTTTATCCTTACGCCATCTTCTACTTTATGTCCAATGCCAACAATTTCTTGGGGCTCCATTTACACTGAAGCCAAGAGAGAAAGTTGTTTCCCCACAAAAATTGTCTTAGAGTTTCTGGGAATCATCTGTCTGAGAAACATAAAACAATTCTCTCTCAGACTTAAGTGGCTGAAATTAGGTTTTATGGTCATTCTAGAACTTATAACTAACCTGATAATGACATACCCCAATCTCTGAAGCCAAAATAATAGTCTTCAAACATGTGATCAGCTTTAGGTAAGGCAGACAGATGGAAGAAAACTGAGGGAGTCATTGAAGCACCGGAAAGAGATACTGCACAATGCTTTTGTGTACATCAGAGTTCAAAGAGGACAAGTTCAATCATTGGGGGTGGGGATGAGAAATTTATTACACCCCCCAAAAAATGGTTTATGCAGAGACTGGATTAGCAAGTTGAAAATCTGTGGGAAAGGTCAGAAAGATATCATGAGCAGCCTGGAACCTGTGAACGCAGGCCATTTGTGGTCTCTAAACTCAGAATGGCCTGAAGGCTCCTTTAGGAAACTCACCTGATTAGGTCAGCCCCACCCAGTATAATCTTTCTTTTCCTTTAGCTTGAAGCCAACTGATCAGGAACCATAATTACATGTGGAATATCTCTTCACAACATCACCAAGATCAGAGTTTGGTTGAGTGACCTGGGACTGTTTTTCAACCTACCCAAGTTCAAACATCAAAAATCCATCACAGTTGCTAAGATAATTACTTTACTAATTCATTAATAGTTTCTTAACTGGACAAATGGCTATGGAGGCAAAAGACTACTTTCCCCAGCTGCCCTTGCACCAATATGTGGTTGAGTAATTAGCTTCTAAACAATATGATGTTTTAGTAAAAGCACTCTGTGGTATTTCTGAAATGTCACCTTAAAGAGACAAAGCGAACTTTTCTGATGCATTTTGACTTTCCAGGTAACTAGAATTTTGATGTGACACCCCGAGTTCAACTAGCCTATTGAGCAATTAGGTGTACACTGAAGTTGACATAATAACATGAAAGAAAGAGTCAGAATTCCTGATACCATTGAGATGGCAGATCATCCATGGACTTCTCCACTCTAGACATCTACCCGAGATAAAAACAAACCTCTACATTACCCATTTCTACCTGGACATTTATGTTAGAATTAGCCTAAATAAACCCTACCACATACTGGGAAGAAAACACATTTTCTCCTCAACTGTGATAAAATTTAAATAACTTTTCTAATATGTTGCCAAAACAATATTCTATCTCCAATAGCGAGGAAAAGTTAATGAATACTTCTAAATTTTAAGCTACAAATTAAGGTATTTTTTGGATTTCATGGTCACAATAGGGTCTATAAATGCAAGGCTGAGGGGGAAAGAACATGTTATTTATAAAGATGATATGTGAGGCTATATCCAAAAACAGGAAGGGCACTAATATGATTCCTCTAATTTAAGGGGTAGTTAATCCAATTGATTTAGAAAACTTCAATGATCCTGCACAGCCAATACCTCTGCTGTGTGAGAGCCAGTGATATTATGAAGACAAAACCCAGACCCTTTAACAAAAATTAACTTTGTTTATCATACTTCGAAGAAAGAAAATGTAACTTTTAATTTAGCATAATTAGGTAAAGAAAGGGAACATTTCCTTCCTTGGTAATATATACAAATTGTTCTCTAAATTTTAAATCTGTGTCTTTCATTATACATACGGACAATGAAGGCATTGAAGCTGAATTATACCATAGCCAAATGAAGATAGAACAAATGAAGAAACTAAAACAAAGACAGTCTTGTGCTTAGCTTGCTGTATCTTGAGAATCACACAATTTGCTAGATTTGGGGATTGCCCTTCATTTTCAATAACACAATGCAATATGTTAATATTCTTCTTGCATTTTTACTTAAGCTAATGGAAATTGTGTGTATTTGTTTGTCCCTAAAATTTGATCATAGGTATTTGACCGATTCACTTTGTTTATTTTTTTGTGAAGTTTTACATGGTTTATGTGAAATAAAGGGGCTTATATACCCAGATTTGAGCAAACGTTTATGATTCATTCCTACTTTTAGATCACAGTTCTACTTGATCAACATCCCTCAACATGACAAAAGAAAGCAAAATGACTCGGTGTGAAAATGCCAAGTGTACTGTGGTTTTTATTTGCAAATGAAATATAGCCTCTAACCAAAAAGAATCATGGGAAATCACTAAACACTCATTGGGTCTTCAGAGAATGGTGCATTTCAGTACGTCACAGCATACAGGAGGTTATACCAGAACAAAAGTCTTGCATGCCGTTCCAACAGAATCCTCACACTGGCAAGTTATAAATACGAATCAATTGAAAACTCTATGTTCTACTGGATTTACACTGTATCTCCTTCTGTCTACTTAGTTGTTTTAGGTTTTTATTTTTCTTTTTATTTCTTAACAAACTTGTGTTATTTATACTGAAAAGACCATTGTATAATGGTCATTGTGCAGATGCTTTCTAAAACACAGTCATAGAAAAATGTATGTACACACTGAAAAAACGCATTTCCTGTATTTCTTCAGAGTAGAAATTATGTACATGTCTTCTCTTAAACCATAAATCACCACTGGCAAAGTCAAGAAAATATTATAATCACTCAGACTTAAGATGAATCAATCCACAACCCTCTAACACAAAATATATGTCTTTTCTTCAAAATGTTCAATAAATTAGTTGTTCTATATCCCAGATGGCTCCACAATTTTTGACTTATACTGAGGTAGTGGTTTTTTAAATGGCCTTTGAAGGAAGTTGAATTTTTCAATGCATGGGATGACCTTCTTAATAGCATCTGTGACTTTGTATGCCTCAAAATCTGAAGTTAATTTCTTTGCTAGAGCTGGATAATTATTCCTTTCTATGGAAAGGTGAAAATGTGATTTATATCACAGGAATTTAGTTAAATTGACCATGACTCTAGTCTTGAAAGATATAAAGAATTTTCTATCATTGCATGTCTGACAGTGGAAAACAACTAACTACAAAAATAGTGAACACACACACAAAGAAAATCAAAATGTTACTTATGGATCTCCTAATCAGCTATGATAGATAAAAAATTTTACATCCATCACTCTTGTCCTTACAAATGGGAAGGCAAGTAAAACTGAAAATCTATGGCTTTTCTTAGGTTTATGAGAGAACTAAGGCCTCTAGGCAACCACCAAACTGACACAGAAAAATAGGCTCATGCAGGGAGATATAAGAAGTCCTACCTTCCCCTCTGGAACAGAAGGTACTGTAGCCATAAACTGGTAAGAATGCTTAAATGGTAACTGTGAGAAACTGCATAACAGCTTAGATTGAGAGACTAATGTCTTTGTCACAATATAGGCCTGCACTCCAGAAGAAAAGACTGCCTGACCTTATCCCAGCAAAGGGATGGACATTCCTCTCAATATAGCCAACAAGTGGTTTTTGTTTCACCTGGGGACACAGGAGAAAAATAGTCAAGAGCATTCAGAGCTTCAAGAATTGGAAACCTGCTGCCCAGGAAAGTAGGGAGCAAGAGGAGAAATCTTGAGAAATACGTGTGAAGTTCACAGCCTTTAAACAGAAGTCAACTAAAAAACTATAGTCTATTTATAAGATTATAGTGTGCTTCTCCTTCTTCCTCCTTAACCACTGCAGCAAAAGGGATCCTGGATAATAAAAGCAGGTTACATCTCAAAGAGCTGGAAGACACAGGCTTTCTATTACAAGCACATAGGAAACCCTCCATGCGAGAAGCTATACAAAACAGACACATTTAGAGGATTGCGAAACTGATGGCACCATAAACTGTGTAGTTAAAATATAGAGCTGAGTGGTAACATAGGCAGATTAATATAAATACTCACACTAAAGGCCTTTTTCTCTCACTTTCTAAAACCCAGTGCAAAGTGTCCTGACTTTAACAGAAAATTACAAGGAGTAACAGAGAGAAAGCAATTTTTAGAACCAAACTGTTATGACTGAGATGTTGGAATTAATGGAGAGAATATTTAAAATGGTTATGATTAAAATATCTAGAACTCAAGAAAGAATAGATTAGTACTATAATCAGAGAAATGAAGAGTCTAAAAAAGAAAATACTAGAAATTAAAAAAAAGAAAAGACAACTATGGTACAGAAATGAAAAATGCCCTAAATGGGCTCATCAGAGACTGAATATGAGTAAGAAACCATGAATCTTAGATGATAGTGGAGTGAAATATCTTCACTAGAAACTATGGATGTTAGAAGATAATGGAGGAGTGGCTTTAAGATGGCAGCCGAGTAACAGCTTCCTTGCAACTGGGCACGGTGAGACTGGGGAGAGAAGAATTCAGGCATCTCTGGCTGGTGAGATCTGCCCAGAAACATCCCTTTGAGGACACAAGGAAACAGAATGAGACTTCTGGACCCCCTGAGGAAGGCAAAAGCAGTGGAGATCTGGCAAGTGGTTGCATGTGTTCATTAGGTCTAATCCTGCCGGCAGCTGTGGCTACAGCAGCAGTGAGATTGCAAACTGGAAAGGCCTTACCTGTGAGCTGTTTGGGTTTCTTTTGGACTTGGCACTCAGTTGAACTGCCTTGGGAGAACTGGGGCAAGAGTGTGGGGGCCTTTGAGTGTTGTCTGCGGCCCCAGGCTGAGCCACCGAGCCAGATGGAGCTATCAGTGTTTGGTTGTGGGCTGTGTGGAGCCATCGTAGGAGAACTGCCCTGGCAAGCTCCACCCTCAGGGTTGCAGAACAAGCATTGGGTGGGAACGAGTAATCTAGTGACTGAGCAGCCTAAAGGTGGAGGTTGAGATGCCTTGCAGCCTTAGCCCTCAGGGGCATAGGGTAAGACCGGTTTTGGGTAAGTGGATAGCCACTTAATGAGTGATCCCAGAGACAAGCGCTTTCCTGGGAAAGCTTTTGCTTAGCCCAAGTTAGCAATTTAAAGTGCCTTCTAAACCGGCTGAGGAGGGTTTAAGCTCTCCACCCTGCCGAGTTTGAGAAATCATTAGAGGCCTCCATTCTCCATTTTGTTCAGCCGTATCAACATTGTGACTAATGTATCATACCCCAGAAGATCACCTCTTGCCCAGACAATATC
>CAUYON010062188.1:0-27579 GCA_963573935.1 Arctocebus calabarensis
GAGGCCTAGAACTAATATTCCTGAAAGAAGGGGGATTGTGTGCTGCCCTGAAAGAACAATGTTGCTTCTATGTCGACCATTCCAGGGTAGTACAAGATTCCATGGCCAAGCTAAGAGACAGGCTAAACCAGAGACAATGAGAACGAGAAAGCCAGCAAGGTCTGTTTGAAAGCTGGTTCTCAAAATCCCCCTGGTTAATTACTCTCCTATCAACCATCGCAGGACCCCTGATCATTCTTCTATTACTACTAACTTTTGGTCCCTGCATCTTCTCTCGCCTGCTTACTTTCATCCGTGATCGTCTTAATATAACTCAGGCCCTTATCCTCACTCACCAATATTAATCTCTCCAACATCGAATAGAGCCCTAAGTTCACTAAATCTCCTAGATTTTAAGATTAAGACCATGCTCAACCCAGAGGAGGGAATGAAGTAACCCCCCTTTTTCCTATCACCCAAAACCAGGAAGCCCCAAAGCCATGGAAAATGCCTGGCCCTGCCCCAACAGCCTGCATCCTGGTTGTCAGCCCCTCCCATCCTCCGCCCCCTTGCGGATTGGCCCCGGCAATGAGCCCCACCAATCCTGAGTTCCACCATTTGGGGTTTGGCCCCGGCAACTGACCCGACCAATCTATGCGCCCCATGACCCCTCACACCATAAACCCTTACTACCCCCTGCGCCCCGGCAACTAGCCCGACCAATCTATGCGCCCCATGACCCCTCACACCACAACCCCATCACCCTTTACTACCCCCTGTTCTTGTGGTTTTAAAGTTTAAAAACCAGCCTGTAACAGCCAAACGGGGTCCTTCCCCCAAGCGGCTGAGGGACCCTGACGCGTCAGAAATAAACTACCTCTTGCTTTTGCATCGACTCGAGAGTTGGTGACTGTTTCCTTGGGGGTGCCCATCCTAGCTGGACCCCGATTTGGGTCCTACAAAATGGAGAGAGCTTCTCTCTCCCCACTTGAATTCTCTCCCTCTATCAGGAGTTTTAGTGTTTTCTGTATTCTTTTCTATAAATAAATTCTGTCTTACCACTGGGGGAGGGGGGGAGAAATAATGTAATGAAGAATAATAAAATACATGTATTTTTAAAAAAAGAAAGAAAAAAGAAATATGTGCTGTTTTTGGCAGCCAAATTGTGACCCTGGAGATCAGTCACCCAGACCTAGCAGGGGGTCTGGGCTGTTCCCCAGGAGACATGCTGCAATTTCCAGGCTACTCACAATAAAGCAGAAGTGGCCTGCTGCAGCCTGTCAGGGGCATTTCCAGCCCCAGACAGGTGGTGTTCTGAGCCCCCAGCACGTGCTCAGTCCACTCCACCTGGGGCAGCCTCCACCTGAGCCCCCAGCACGTGCTCAGTCCACCCTGCCCTGAGCAGCCTCCACCTTGCTTGGCTCCAGGCTGGGCGCTGTCTCAGGTCAGGGGGCTCCTGCCTAATCTTTGTTCCCTGCGGCTTGGAGATAGGGCCTGACAAGGGCAGATGCTTATTAAATGTCTCCAATGAAATTGTTTTAAGTTTCTTCCCAAATCACCCACAATTGTTCTCCCCAGGTCTCCTTCCAGATTTGGGGGCTTCCACAGGTGGGCTCTGCAGCAGCTGAGTGGGACCCCTGCCCTGCCCTTTGTGTCATTACTGTTTGTCCTCTTATCTCATTGTATAGAGCACTGGGAGATGTTATTTCATGAATTGGAAGAGTCCATGATGCACCTGGATCCAACAGGTTCTGATCCTGCAGTCTGAGAAAGCAGGACAGCCAGCAGTCTGTTGTCAGTGAACAATTGGAGCAAGGCCAGACCTAGGCCTCGCTGGGCACCTGGGGCTCCGTGAGCCTGACTTTCACCCGAGCCCTGAGCTCTGGGAAATCACTGCAAAGCCCTGCCTTCTCCCTGTGGCTTCCAGGAGACACATGGATGCCCCTTGCTCACCGCACAGGCCAGACACAGACCCCGCAAAGTCCCATTCTCTACTGCTTGGCCTCCCTGTCCAGACAACAAAATGCTCAGAACCAGACTTTGCCCTCAGACTCCCTCTTCCCTTGGGCCCCCGAGGCTGCGTACTCCCCCCCTGAGCACAATCTGAGCAGAAGGCAAAGCCTGTCCTCTGCGGCTGCCCCCTCGGCGGTCTCTCATTCCCGCCCTCACGCAGTTCTTTCTGGCCTCTTCTGGCTCTGGAGAAGCGGCGGGTCCGTGCTTCAGACTCACGTTGCGATGCCACTTCCACTCACTCGTCCAGTCCCGCCACCTCCCAGGAATATTTCTTTCAAAACAAATTTCTACTCTCTAAGCCCAAATTCGTTTTTCCTTGATGTAGGGCTGGAGCAGCTCCCGTGGGCTGGAAGCAGCTCAGGAAATGCCCGCCCCGGCCTCAGCAGGCCTGTCCCCTCCCAACATTCCACCAGGTGAGATGCCCAGGTGTGTCCCTGCAGTTGAGACCCTCCTGAGGAAGTTCAGCTGCCAGGCTCCAGGGGCGGGCTCTTCTCTGGAATGAGGGGGAGGGGTCTGGTAAGCACGGTGCCAGAGGGAGGCCCCTGTACAAGTTGGAGAACCCCACCCACCATGCATGGAGGCCAGAGTCGGGACCCTGGCAGTTTCGGGATGTGAGCAGCTCCGGCAGGGAGAATGTGGATATTTCATCTTAATGTGACTTGAGAGAAGCTGTTTTATTAGCCAGGATAATGAAAGTTATTTCTTCTTGTCTGGAGAGTTGGAGGTCCAGGCCTTTTCCTTACCCTGACAGGGGCACTCCAGGACCCTACGGCTGTTCAGATCCCATCCACGGACAAGGGTGTGTTCATGGCTATTTCTTTTATGATCCACAGCAGAATAAGAAATCTTTTAGGGCCTCCTTGGTAACACTGTGCTTTCTGTTTGTGTATTTTGAGCTGATTTATTTGGTGTTTAGGTGTGGGACTATTCTCTGTGCAACAGTGAGTCTCTGATTCTTGATCACAGGCTGTTTACATTTTTAAAACAATTGAATGAGTAACGTTCACCCCAGTTCCTTAAAAATGCCATCCTCTTTGTCCTCTGTAAAACTTATGGCCTCCAGCTTGAGAAAAGTCCAAAAGTTGTACTTTCATAGGCATTCACAGGAGGTAGCAACACACAATTGTTTCTGAAGGTAAATGTATCATGTCTGCAGGCTTAATATACAAAGTAGCTAATTTTATTTTGTAGCCTACAAAGAGTCAAATAGAACATTATGATTTTAAGTTATTGCTAAGAGGACTATAAAAACGTACGCATATACACAAGTATATTCACAACCACTATTTCCACTTTATTCTTGAAGAATTAGATTTTTTTTTTTTTTTGTAGAGACAGAGTTTCACCTTATTGCCCTCGGTAGAGTGCCGTGGTGTCACACAGCTCAACCTCCAACTCCTGGGCTTAGGCGATTCTCTTGCCTCAGCCTCCCGAGTAGCTGGGACTACAGGCGCCCACCACAATGCCCGGCTATTTTTTGTTGTTGTTGCAGTTTGGCTGGGGCCGGGTTTGAACCTGGCACCTTCGGTATATGGGGCCGGCGCCCTGACCACTTAGCCACAGGTGCCACCCGAAGAATTAGATTTTTGTTTAAAAACGCAGGTCTAATCTACTTTACGAATCATTTATAACACCTGAGTAAAGCATGGCCCATTTTCCATAATTTAGTAACACTAAACTTAATTTATCATTACAAGAGTGATTGTGGAGTTTGGTGAAATGATTTTCAAAGAAAAGCAAAAAATAATTTCAGCCTTACATTTCTGCTAATTGAGTAATTTAAACTTCTATGACCTTAACTTCCAAATATTTTGGCCGTGTAAAACAAAGCAGAACTGATTTTTTAGCAATACCGAGTTGGTGGCTGTAGTCACCCATCGTGCAGCCCTCCTCTGTCAGCCCTTCCTCTGTCCACCCCTTCTTGTCTTTACCCTCTCACATGAGCAACTTGGGGTTTCCTTCTGGGCTGGGGAACAGCTTGGAGAGGCCCTCCAGGTGCACAACCCCCTACAGATGGACTCTGGGCTGGGGAACAGCAGGGGCACTCCAGGTGTGCATACACTCCCTACAGCTTGACTTCTTTCCCCTTTTCAGGTCAGTTAATTCATTTTCCAGGGTTGAGAGAAATGCAAATTTAGAAAAACAGGGGGTTTTGGAAGATGTCCTGAAGCCCCTGGTGCCAGGACAGGGGCTGTCTGAGCAGCGGTACTAACTGTGCCTCTTACAGTTTGACTCCCAGAGTCGGAACACAGTCTGGACGGAAGATAAGTTTCTGGCTGGACCAGTTTCAGTTTCTCACACCCCAGAGATGTTAGGGACCATCCTGCAATTCTGGGGACCTGTAGTGACTCAGGAAGAGCAACTTGTGTAGCTTTTAAGGCCTGGATTTGCACAAAGAAGCCGATTCTTATCAATAGCAAGGATGTGAGAAGGTTACATATGATCAGGCATTGTTAGTCATGTCGAAGTCAGAGTGATTGATAAGAGTGATTGATAAGATAGTCTCATCAGCATTATCACCAAATTATAGTAAGCAGATGAAGCAATTTATCTTCTCATGCAAAAACAAAAGTCAGTCTAAAGTTGAACATACACCTTCGTCCTACAAGGGGTAATATTAGTGGCTAATGTTAGTTATATTTCTCTTCAATACATCAAAGATCTAAAATTAAAGAGCTTACGTATTTCAATGTTTCCCTGGGCAAGCATTTCTCTAGGGAGATCTAAGATGAAAAGTAAGCTTTTAAAATCGCTTCATCCATGGTTTTCTCAAAGAACTATCAGAAGCATGTAGAATTACAAGGCCATTTTCAAATCAGTGATGTTTTCCCCACCTCTGATTGATGAGAGCCTTTCGGGGCACTGGAGTGTCACCCCAAGGGGTAACTGTGCCAGACTGTGTTTATTTATTGAAAACTTAAAAGGAATATTAGACCCTTGGGATGGTCATGATTTTACAAAGGATTAGATCAAATAGGACTGGGGCTTTAGCATGTGGTCCAACACTAATGTTTAGAATAGGATAAAGGAAGCCCCCCAATGCAACAAAACACAAGCCCCTTGGCTTTCTCATTAAGATGTTTATACCAGGTGGGAGCACACTAAGACGTTTGTCCCCAGCTGGATGCAGCCTCCTTTCCTCTGAAGGAGAAGCCGTGCCAACAGAGAGGCCCTCTCCACTCTGCTTCTGAGAGTCCCTTTCTCTGTACGAAAGGCTGTTTGGCCTCAAGGAGCCACTCCCTCTCCGCTCTCCCAGGCCAAGTGGTCTGCTTGGAGGAAAGGCAAGGCCTGAGGGGTTTGCAGGTTAAGCACACATTGACACTTTGAGTCCAGTTCAGCCCCGTGGCACGTTGACCACTTGCATTGCCAGGACCCTGAAATCCAGGAAGCCTCAGAGGGGCCGCTGCTCACAGGCTGACCACATCTCCTCCCTCCTCCAGACTGGGGGCCGGTCAGACACCAGCAGGTCTCAGTTCGTCCTGTGTGCTTGGGGGACCAAGGCCAAGTGCTCACACACTTTGCCTTGGTTTCCTTGCCTGTCACAGATGGAGACGATAGCACCAGCCCTGATCATCGCGGGATTGTCATGAAAATTCACTGAGGAAGCTCCTTGTCCTCAGAGCTACAGCTGTAACATTTTATAAGAGGAATGAGCTATTTCAACAAGCTGTGTGGGACCCTCTGGACAGCCATATGTGAATAAAATGACCCTCACATTACAAACACGGGCATCTCAGACTGGACCGTAGCCTTAAATGTAAAACCTAGTACTGTAAAGTTTCTAGAAAAAATAGGAGAAAATATCTATGACTTTTGGTTTGGCAAGTATCTCTCAGACACAACACCAGAAGCACAATTCATAAAATTCAAAACAAAAGCTAAATCAGACTCCATCAAAACTGCACATTTGTGCTTTGTAAAGCTGCTGCCAGAGAAGGAAAACGCAGGCTGCAGAGAGGTAGAAAACATTTGCAAACCAAGTGTGATACCAGATACCAAATAACGTCACTTGGATACCAAAAAATCAAAACTTAATAATAAGGAAACAATGCAATAAAAATGGGCAAGAGATTTGAAAAGATCGTTTGCTGAAGAAGATATTTGGGTGGAAAACTGGCACTTAGGAAAGAACTCAGCATCAGTCGTCAGCAGGGAAGAGCCAATTAAGACCATTCCTATTGAAAGGGTACAAACAAAACATCTTCAGGCCACGAGGCCCCCCAGCTGGGCACAGAGGCCAGGAGAGGGTCGGAAACACCTGGCGCCTGCCAGAGTTACTGGGTTACAGTTAACTAAGCTCAAGGATTCTCTGCCCTCAGCAACATGAGGGACACTTAAAGAAGTTTATGGAGTTAAACTCTAAAGAAATACGAGCGCCACATCTATTTTTTAAAACTGTGAGCTATAGTGTGTAAATTCTGTTCCCCCTGCATGACGCAGGGTTAGTCAGCACCTTGAGAATATTGGATACTCTTTTCACAAAACTGAATGACTAGGACTGGGAACCCCGCCCCCCGACTATGCCACCCAGCTCACAGGTGCTGGGGAGCGTGTCCTGAGCGTGGGAACAGGTGGGAGGAAACCACGCAGGGGCACCACGAAGGGCCAGCTGTCTTCTGAGGAAGTGGGCAGCCTTTTACACACTCTACGGCAGTGGGTGCTTTAAAAAAAAGTATAAAGCACCAGAATCCTTTCCCCCAAATCTATACATGCAGCCTCTGGTTGACAATTATAATTCCTCTCCCCTCCACGGCCGGTCCAACCCTCCCACCCAGGGAATGACTTTTGGAAACCAGTGGCCTCCCTCACAGCTTCACTATGAGGTTCTGACTGTTCATTACCACTTCTGCGTTTTCTTTTAGAATGTTAGCAAGATTCTTGACGTTGAATGGTTACAACCTCAAAAAATCTTTTAAAAGGCTGGAAGGAAATGTACTAAATGTTTAATAGTGATTATTTCCAGCTGGTGGGATCAGCCAAGACCTTTTAAAAATTCCTCTTCTGTGCTTTCCACCTTGGGCTAAGGTGAGTATGTGATAATTTTATAATTAGGGGAATGCGGAGCAGGCTGAATTATTTGGCAGATGGCTGCCCCTGGGCGCACCAGTGCAGAGTGGGAGGCTCGGCCACATCAGGCTAGAGCTGCTGGAACAAGGTGAGGTCTCTCTTACAGTCCAGCTTTGCTTCAAACAAATGGTCATTTTACCCTGAAAAATTCTCTGAAGGACTCATTTTTTAAATTGGCAGCCAGTGGAAACGTCTTTAGAAAAGAAGACATTAGCCTGAGCTTTCTATTGAGTAAAATGTGACCTCTACATGTTAATGATGTTTTACCAAAATGTTTTGGTAAAAATTATCCCTAAGGAGACTTTGTTTTTATATTGATTGTGGTAGTGGTCATGTCTGTGTGTGTGTATGGGTGTGTACTTTCACCCTCATCTGAAAGGAAGATGCTAAAGTTAAATGCTCCTTACAGCGGGGGGGAGGGGGGTCAACTCCACCTCGCCAGGTGCCTTTCAGGAAATGTGCTGCCTGCTCGGACTGAGCTATAGGCAGGGCTGCTCGCAGAAGGCCCAGCGCACCTCCTTCCTTCCCTAGCTAAGTTCACAGGCTCATCACTTGCCTACCTTCTCCTCGCTGTTCTCACCTGTACAAGAGACAACGTTGTCCCCATCCTGCCCAAGTCACCTGGTTTCTCTCGGGATCGGTGACTGAATGCAGGTAAAATATTATTTTTGTTATGAAATACAATGGACATATGTGTTTGCAGGGCAAATATGTGCCTCAATAAAACTGGAAATCAAGAGCATTCTATCTCCTTTTGCCTTTTCTTTTCTGAGACAGGGTCTCACTCTATTGCCCAGGCCTCAGTGTAATGGCTTCAGCCTCGCTCACAGTATCCTCAAATTCCTGAACTCAAGTGATCTCCAGCCTCAGCCTCCCTAGTAGCTGGGACTACAGGTGCCCGCCACAAGGCCCAGTTAATTTTTCTATTTTTAGTAGAGACAGGGTCTAGTTCTTGCTCAGGCTGGTCTCAAACTCCTGAGCTCAAAGGATGTCCTGGCCTTGGCCTGCCGGAGTCCTGGGGTTCCAGACATGGCCACCGCTCCAGGCCGTCTATCTCTGAGTACATAGGGAGCTGGTGGCTAGTGTCCACTGAGGGGCCTCTTAGTACAGCGTGGTGCTTCCTAAGTGGTCGTTCCCACTAGCAGCTCTTCAGGGTCCACCATTGAACCTCGTGAATATACGTGTTAATCCAAAGGATGTTTGCTGTGGTGATGGAAAATGCATTGACCCTCTTCCACCAGGCTGGTGCCTTGATTTCCTTGGAAACCAAGGGAGGGTGTTTCAGGGACCATCCATCTAATGTGTCCATGACTATATTTCTACAATGCCCAAACCAGTAGATATCAATCAAAACCAGCTTTTTTTTCTTTTTTCTTTTTATAGAGACAGAGTCTCACTTTATGGCCTTCGTAAAGTGCCGTGGTATCACACAGCTCACAGCAACCTCCAACTCCTGGGCTTAGGCGATTCTCTTGCCTCAGCCTCCCGAGTAGCTGGGACTACAGGCGCCCGCCACAGCACCCGGCTATTTTTCTGTTTTGCAGTTCGGCCGAGGATGAGTTTGAACCCGCCACCTTCGGGATATGGGGCCAGCGCCCTACTTGATGAGCCACAGGCGCCACCCTCAAAACTAGTTTTGTCATTCCACAGACCAAAAGGGTTTAAACCAAACCCGTTTATATGCACAGATACATCTGGCAAACGAGTTTTATGTCATTAATAACAGCAAACAAAAGGCTGCTTGTCTCACTCACTGCCAGGCAAGTGGAACTTAAGGAGCTGGGTCTCGTTATTGATTAATAACGAAGTGTTCAGGTAGGAGTTTATCATCCACTGAGTTTAGAGTCCACTTTTTTTATCCACCCTCCCTCTCTCTAACGGTAAAAATCTCTTTCCCTAAGCATTTATCTGGAGAGGAAAAATAATCCTAGAGTCTACTATTATTTTTACAAAATAGAGGGATCTAAGAAAGTTATATTTTTCTAGACTTGCCAAGAATATAATCACTGATGTGAGATAAATCTACTGACTATGAATGTTTAGTGAGCAGAAACATTTGAAGTGGTTTTCATTTCTGAAGATGAAAAACTGAGTGGAACTACCCTGGAATAGGAGTGTGTGTGTGTGTGTGTGTGTGTGTGTGAGAGAGAGAGAGAGAGAGAGAGAGAGAGAGAGAGAAACAGAGAGAGAGAGACTTTTCCTTCCTGAGACTTTGAGTGGGATTTTAGTTTTCCCAAAGAACAGTCCACTGACATCCCTGATTTAATCTGCACCACTTGGCACCCTCTCCAGGAGCAGCTGGGGAGGTTTTCTTCCCTCCTGACACCATGTGTGGTATCTTTTCCTATAACGCTTTCTTTTTCTATAACGCTTCAACATCAACTGGGCATCCACTCACCCAGGGCAATCCTGGAGCTGTTTACCCCAGATGGCATCAGAACTCCTGGGGAGGGCTCAGTCTGGACACACTGCCCTCACTTTGGATGTAATCACACATGTTGTGTCCCCTGCACTCCAGGCCGCGTTCCCTCAGGTGTGATAACATGGCTGACAGAACTCGCAACACCATTTTCCTTGTGATTGCTAGTTTGTTATAAAGGAAACAAAAGAACTGCCAGGTCCAGAAACGTCCCCAGTGCAGGAGCTTCTGTCCTGCAGAGTTGGGGAGCGCCACCCTCCAGCCACATGGATGTGCTCCCCAAAGAGGCTGTCATTCAGAACCCAGGATTTAGTGGCTTTCCTGGAGGTTTCTTAATGTAGGCATGACTGATTAAATCACTGGCCATTGGTGACAAACTCAGTCTCTTAACCCAAGGGCTCAAATCCCCAAACTTCTAAGCCAAGCTTGGTCCCTCTGTTGACCAGCCCCCAATGTGGAGTTGTCCTGGGGCCACAGAGTCAGCCTGGTGGAGCAACACATGTTTCTGTCACCTGTGTCACGCAGAAAGTTCCAGGGGTTTAGGAGCCCTGAGCCAGGAATGGAGACAAAGACCAAGGACCTTCTCTCATTACGCCATGCTCACCCTGCACGCAGGTCCAGGGTGGGCTCCAGGGCAGGTCCCCCTACTGAACTGGGCCTGCATACAGCTGTTCATAGTGTTTCTGATAAAAGTGAGGGAAAATGGGGACTAATTTTAATTTAATGACTGAATAGGCCTCTAATCTAGATCTTTCTGGAAAATCATTAGTAGATGGTTGAAAGCACAATAGTGCTGACAGCCTCTCTTGGAGACTGACCTTTTTGTGTTTATTTAAATAAATTTGGATGTTTGGGGTACCATAGGATCACAGGAGCATAAGGAAAGTATGAGTTTAAAATAATTAAGGATTACTAAGAAGCGACATCATCAGATGGGAAATTCTTCCAGAAACAGTTAATCTTCACAGCCTTTTTGCAGAAGAGCTGCTGTCTTTCCATCTTCGAAGTTTGCCATTGTTCTGCCATCTCACCTCTCACTGCAGGCACCGAGGCCGGGATGGGGCCGTTCATCCCGCCCTCCCCTGTGCCATGAACACGTCCCCGTGGTAGCACCTGCCTCGCTCCGCCCAGTTTGTTTAAGTCTTTCTCTTCTCCTCCTTGCAGGCAGGAAACATGGGGTAGGTCTCCATAAAAGCCTGTGGGATTAGTGGACCAGTCATGTCTTCCTTATTAAGAGTAAACATCTGAAGTTTCTCACGTAGGTTTGTCATTAACCATCTTTCCACCCCCTCCTCTTCTGCAATATGTTGGAATTTGACAGTGAGGAAAACTAGCATCTTTGTCTGACACAGTTCTGTTCCAAAGCCGTTTTAAGTCTTGTCACTGATTGTAGACCCCGCAGAAGACCTTGAGCGTCCAGGGCCCTCTCACCCAGTTGCCCTAAGAGAGCAGTTTTATTGTTTGGTCCTCATCTGCTTGCAAACAACATGCTTGTTTGAGAGGAGAGAGCCGCAGATACTGCTCGCACACTGCTGTCACCTGCTCCAAAGTGGCTGCCACCCCCTCTGCAGAGTGCAGACCACCTCAGGAGCACAGGGGCCAGAAAATGCCCCCTGCTTTGTAAGCATCTCTCCCTGGAAGATTTCTTAATTTTAGATCCTTATACTTCATGCATAAAGCCTTTTCTATGTGGCTCAGAGATGTCTTCAGGGCCTTGTGTATTTTTTTTCTAAATTGTTTAGAATCACAATTTTTATTTTGAGAAGACTGTGCGGATATGCTATCTCCTCATTAGCATCATTGTTAGCCTCGTCCAAATGGGATACCTCACCCTGATGACTAGACCCGCTGGTACATGTTTGTTTGTTGCTGTTTTGGGTCTTTTATTTATGTGCTTTTTAGTTGACACATAAACTTTGTATATATTTATGCATCAGGTGTGGTGGCTTGTGCCCATCGTCCTAACACTTTGGGAGTCTGAGGCAGGAAGATTGCTTGAGCCCAGGAGTACAAGGCCAGCCTTGCCAACACAGTGAGATCCCGTTTATACAAAAAAATTTTTAAAAAGTTAGCCAGGCTTGGTGGCCTACTCCTGTGAGTCCCAGCTATTCAGGAGGCTGAGATGGGATGATCAATTGAGTTCAAGAGCTCAAAGCTGCACTGAGGTACGATTACGCCACTGTTCTCCAACCTGGGCAACACAGAGAAACCTTGTCTCCAAAGGAAAAAAAATTATCTATTTGTGGTACCCCACATGAAGTTTTGATGTAGAGACACAGCACAGCTAACTCAGGCTAATTCACATCATGTCATCTCATATTCTTACCAATTTTTTTACTATGACAACACTTAAAAACCTACCTTCTCCGTAATTTCCAAGTGTACTTCTGCCTGCCCTTAATCCCCTTGTAGAAGAGGAGCTCGCCATTCAGGGTGAGAGAGCCCCCATGTGCTCTGGAGGAGATGAGTCAGTGGGACACTCTGATGTGTGCAGTGGGCAGTGAGACAAGTGGTGCCACACACAGGGACCCCCAATTTGCCAGCCTGGACTCAGCAGGACCAAGGAGAGGTCAGACAAGCACACGTGCCCTATTTACCTTGCCCCACAGGATGAAGGAGCCGTGAGATGTTCACAGCCCAGACACTCAGTGCTGGTGAGGGCATAAACCACGTGAGCCTGGTACGCCATTTATCACTCATCTTGACAATTGCCACAGCCCGTCGCTAAGATCACAGAGCCTGAGAAAATTTACTAGAGCTGGGAATTGGAGCATGGGCACAAAAAGAAAAGAAAAATACTTGCCATGGAGACAATGGTGGGCTATTTGGGCACAGTGACCTAAGCAGTATTTCCCCAGGACACTTGGAAGGAAACCACAAAGTGAGACTTGGCAAGAAAAATAACTATTCCTGGATTAAAGATTGGAGTCTGAGCCCTGAGAACCATCATGAAAAGGCCCCTCCTTGGTGATCCTGTCCCACCAACAGCAGTGAAGGGAATGGCGTTCCTGCCTGTATACATCACTCACGTGTGAAACAAGCTAGTGATGGGGAATAGACAGTCCAACAACACCCAGAGCCTCCTGCCCATCTCAACCTGAAAAAACAGACGACACCCTGCCCCAGTCACACACCAGGAGCTGACTGGTCTATGCAGAGCAGAAGCTTGGGGACCAGCACCAGCGGCCTGGGACTGATTACTGATTCTTTGCTTTGGACTTTTTCACCTTTCTTCTTTAATCTTAGATGTAAGACATGATGAAGGTTGTGAAAAATATATCCAACAGGTAACCGAAACCAGGGAAACTGTCAAAATTGTATTATGGGTTTACTCTTATTATGAATGTATGGGAAAGCCTAAAGGCATTTGCACATATAATAACATCTAATAGCAGAATATGTGTGCCCTCCAGTGGGCCAGCTGTTTGCTACAATCCTTCTGAACCCCCAGAGCAAACTGAATTTGCTATGTGGTATATTGATATCCCTAGAAAGAAAATAACTTGAGTTATAACAGAAGGAATACCTGGACAAATAAAAAAACAATTCCTTAACAACAAATTTGCAATATATACAGACACATATCTTTTTATATTTTCAATAATAGTCAGAAGAAATACTCTATACCATGCAGAAATACTATATACTTCTGAACAATTATTTCTATGTATTTCATGTTTTGTGTTGTCATGTTAACTTTAATTCTCTAATTGTTAACAGTATACAATGGATATTTGTATAATGAACTTTAATTAAAAAAGAAAAAAAGAAAGAAAAAGAACTATTACTCTGGGATGCCAGGAAGCCACACAGGCTTTCCCCCTGTGGTTATGCTGGAGTTCAAGGGCACCGTAGCCCTCCTCCATCCCACCTTGCCACTCGTCTCTTGCCCTCACCCCTCACTTAACTTCGGGTGACCTGTGACCCTGGGTGGAGCTCCCAGGCTTAGCCCACCCCTGCATATGAACCCCCAGGAGTGGACATTTAGTGGCAAGAAATGTCACCCACAGCAGTGTAAGCGGGTCCCCATGGACAGAGGGGCCACGATGGCAGGGAGGCCGTGCTCCAATCTGCCTTGGCCTCCTAAGCTTTTCTTCTCATGCGAAGTTCTTGGGTAGGTCTTCAGGTGGCTCCTGAGCTTGGACCACAAGGCATTTGGGCTCGCTGGAGCTTTTCCCATGGGAAGGAAGGCATGGCTGCCTTTTGGAACAATGGACAGAGAGGCGGTATTGTGAGGAGGTGGCCCTCTGCCATGTCCCATTGTGTGACCTTGGCCCGTCACTGAAGTTCTGGCTCTCAGTGATCTGACCTATAACATAAATGGGTGGGGGCGCAATCTCTCCTCTTTAAGATTCTTTCACACGACACTGCTTGTCCCCAAACACAATAGTTCTCAAAGGTTCCGATGTAGTAAACTATACTTCACAGAGCCTAGTGGTTTATACACAACCAGCGTGAGTCCCGTGGCTTCACGTTCTCTGTTGTTATTATTATTGTTGTTGTTATTTGGATGTGGACTTGTGCACGTGGGGTGTACGCCTATTTATCCAGTGTTTGTCTCCATGGGCAGCAGCTTCTACCACTGCATTTTAACTCACAGGTTTGGATGCCGAATTGTTGCTTCATTTGTCCTGAAACAATTGGCTGTGTTGCTGCTGGGAGAAGAAACTGTGTGTTCCCTGGGTGACTGCTGTCACTGACAGGCCATTTGACCCCAGGCAGGCGGGAAGGACCTCCTGGTCTCCCGGGATGGGCTGCAGAGGCGTGCGCACGAGGGCAGCACGGAGAAGCTCCAGCTTTGTTCATCCAACACTCCAGCAGGCGCTGGAGAGAAGCTGTTTAACTGCCAAGAAAAGACAGTTGAGGTGTAAAATGTTCTGCCAACTAAGAACTATAGAGGAAACTGTAGTTTTCCTCAAAAACGCTGCAGAGCCCGTGCTGCCCAGCCCCCGCGCTGTGCTCGAAGTCAGCCGGTTCTGCCTGCAGGCCTGCTCCGTCAGTGCGCGGAGCCTCGGCCCCAAAACCTCGAGTCCCGGAGGCCCTTCTTTCCTGCCCACTTGCACATCCCCCACCAGGAAGCTTCTCACGCCACCTCCCGCTGTGGCCTCTTTCTCACCACCTCCACCGCCAGGGTGGCTGCCCTGGGCCACCCTCTCCCCTCTGGATCGTCATGATCGTCCTTCAGTTGGTCCTCTGCTTCTGTCCTTCCTTCTTCTTGACTCTTGTGCTCAGGGAGACAAGTCAGTGTGGACTTCAGTCCTGTGCTGAGGCTGTGCTCAGAGCTGAGCTGCTCTTCATTCAGTTCCCCATGAGCTCCAGGGGTGCTGCCCTGTTCTAACCCAGATGTCTTCCTCCCAGTCATGCTGGAGGCCAGGGCTAGGCTGGATAGTGGTTCCCAAAGAACCCAGGTCCTAATCCCTGTGCGTCACCTTTTATAAGACAAAATAGACTTTGCAGCTGTGATGAAGGGCCTGCAAATGGGGAGATTATCTTCGATTCTCTGAGTGGGCTTAAATGAAATCCCAGCATCCTCTCCCAGCCCTGGGTGTCTGAGTCCTTGCCTCTCATGTGTGCAGGAGCAGTGGGGGCTCTTAATCGCGGGAGCCACGATGCGTGGTGTGCAGCCTGCAGAGACAGCTGCTGGAGGCCTCCTGGTCCGCACCTCCGGAGCTGGTGAATTACAATCCAAGGTACAATCACAAGCCCTGAGTGGAAATCTTCATCTCTTGTCTGTAGCCAAAAAAGAGTAGTGAAAATCCTCTGCTTGGGTAGTTAGTCCGACCTGAAAGGGTGTCACCCACACACAAACCACTGAAAGAGTTACCTTGGTTGGTGCTAAGGGATGTTAAATCTTATAGCTCTTTATTAGTTAGTATGCACAAATACTAAATGAATGGGTGGTTTGCCTAGGCATCTAAGACATCACATATTGCTGTCACCAGGGCTGTATCTCACTTGCAGATGTCTGTTTGTGCTGCTATAAATAGAAAACCATAAACTGGGTGGCTTAAGCAACAGCCATTCGTCATTCACAGTTCTGGGAGCTGGAAAGTCCCAGATCAAGGCTCCAGCACATTCAGCGTCTGCCGAAGGCCCGTTTCCTGGGTCACAGGCAGTGCCATGTCCCTGCAATCTCACACAGTGAAGTGGGGATGGAGCTCTCTGGGGTGGTCATTATCATGCAGTAACCCCACTCAGGAGGGTTTCACCCTCATCACCCTCATGACCTATCATTCATCACAGGCCTCACTTCCATAGCTTTGAAGATTTAAGTTTCAACATGTGAATTTTGGGGGGATACAAAGTTTCTTCAGTAGCAACAAAGAATCTTTGTTTGGCCTATGCATGTTGTACTTTTTAGAAAATGTTACTTGGTAATTTCCCCTAATCTCTGCATGCTCAAATTTGCCATGGCCTCTCCAGCTTCCCTACTCGGCCCCATGTGTGAATTTATAATCTTACTGTGTCTTACAAGTGACTGAGTGGGAAACCCTGCTGCAGCAACACCTGCTCATGGCAAAATGATCATTTTTACCATTAAGTAAGCCTGAGAGCAAGATTAAATGCAGTCACAATTTATAAACGGCATCTATAGAATTGTTAGTGTCAGAACAATCCCTTGCTTTCTGATCTTTGATGATTGAACCCCATGTACATGAGACGGCTCAGTTTATTCTTGATTATTAACTGATTGAGAGTGTCGGTCTATTGCCCAGGCTGGAGTACAGTGGCTTGCGCATAGCTCATTGCAGCTTTGAGCTCCTGGGCTCAAGTACAGTCCTTCCTCGGCCTCTGTTGTGAGTATAATCCTTAGCAGGAGATAGCTAAGCTTAAAGATATACTTAGGTTTAATTTTGTTCAGTTTGGTACAAATTGCATTTGTGTTCACTTAAAAAAACTCCAAGTGTCTTATAGTGTAATCTGAAATCTATTTGGACTTGAACACCAGCTCTGAGGATGGAGAAGTTGGCTTTGGAGTCGAGGAAACCAGTTTGAGTCCTTCTGAGTGTCTGCGTGAACTTGTGTCAGTTACTTACAATATTTTTGACTTGATTTTACTGTTCTATAAATTAACATGCTCATATTACTTTATACATTTATATTACTATTAGTAAACACTTAGCATTTTGCCTGGATTATAGTTAGAGATCTTTTATTACTATACATCAGTAGTAACTGAATATCCCTCTGATAACTTACATGCCCTACAAAATCAAAATAAAGATTTTGATAGTTTATTGTCCAAACTAGAGAAGAATTATATGAAAAATTATCATAGTTCTTTGTTTCCCAAAAGGCCTGGGACATTTTTGGTTGATATTTGGGAGATTTTTGCCATTTTGCACGTGAGTAGACCTCTTGTTTACTATCTACTTCATACAAAGCTCTCTAGTACCAATACCTTTTAAATGACCTGCTTGATTTTGGTTGTAATTTTTGTCAAAAGGTGGAGAGTCTGTTCCTACACTACCTTCCAAGAAGTGGTTTATGGCTCAGTGCCTGTGGCTCATTGGGCTAAGGTGCCAGCCATGTACACCTGAGCTGGCGGGTTCGAATCCAGCCTGGCCCGCCAAACAATGATGGTTGCAACCAAAAAATGGCGGGCGTTATGGCGGGTGCCTGTAGTCCCAGCTACTTTGGAGGCGGAGGCAGGGGACTCGCTTGAGCCCAGGAATTGGAGGTTACTGTGAGCTGTGATGCTACAGCACTCTATCCAGGGTGACAACTTGAGGCTCTGTCTCAAAAGAAAAAAAAATGGTGAATCAAGAGGTAGTTTATCATTTGTGTTGTCTCAAATCTGCCCTGCGAAGCCGTGTATGTTGGCCACAGAGCACATCACGGCTAGAAAGCAAACAGCTGCCTAAAGGAACGGGCTGAGATGAGCAATGTCTAATCTTTCAACATTAAATCTGCACATTGGAATTTGCAGCATTTGCAAATTTACATGCATTATAATTACAATTTCTAAGCTGACTTCCAAATCTATTGGTCATCTTGTTACTATTGTGTGTGTGTGGGGGTATTTAAAATGAATTTCTCCTTTTTCCCATCAAAAGTGAGTTACTGAAAGGACTGAGCAGAATGGAAGAGTAAAATGCAAAGTGGGATTAAATGCCAGGATTCAATGGTTTTCACTACCATCCCCCCCAGGCTTGGCAGCAGAGAACCAAAGCAAACACAGTCCAGAGTGTATCAGTGGGAAACTCTGGCCTCCAGGGGCAGATGTGATAAACTCTGGGAAAATGTGGGGCTTTAAGGATGTTGCCTAGGAAAGAACAACGGTTGGATTTTTTTCAGGGCAGGAAGTGTGGGTTGAATAAGTTTTTACTTATTTTTTTCTTAATTTCCTGAAGATGTAAGCAACAGTTGTGAGCCCCAAAGGGCTGGGGCGGGGCGGGGCTGCTGTCACTGAGAGATCTGGGAAGGACCTGTCCACACCTGGGGGGGGGGCGGGGAGGGCCGGGGAGGAGGGAGCAGGAGTCTTCCCAAAATAAACAGTTAAACTGTTTCCATTGGGCCAGGTAGTGGGCTTCTCCGTGGGGTCTGGCATTCATCTCGGAGGGTCACTATGGAGGAAGGAGTTAGTGGAGTCCTTGTCCTGGGGTGTCTCTTCCTCCAATCTTGTCCTCTTTGAAGGCTACAGATCCTCGCCAGAGTCATCAAATGCAGACAAGGATTAAACCCTCAGAAGAAAGGGGGCATACATTTTCATGACTTCAGATTAATCAATCAGATCTTAAAGATGATACCAAAAGCATAAGCAACAAAAGAAAAAAATAGATAAATTAGCCTTCATCCAAACTAACTTTTGTCTTTCAAAGGACACTATCAGCAGAGTGGGGAAATAAACTCCACAGAATAGGAAAAAAATATATGGAAATCACATGTCTGATAAGAAACTTGTATCCTAATACATATAAAAAAACTCCCAATGCAACAATAAAAGGACAGATAACTCAATTAAACAATTGGCAAAGGACTTGTAAAGTCATTTATTCAAATAAAAATACATTAGCATATGCAAAGATAGTGTCATTAGTCCTTAGAGAAATACACACCAAGACCTCAGTGAAATACCTCTTCCTACCCACTAGCATGGGTATAGTAAAGAAGTTGGACAATAGAGGTGGCACCTGTGGCTCAAAGGAGTAAGGAGCCAGCCCCATATGCAGGAGGTAGCAAGTTCAAACTCAGCCCCGACCAAAAACTGCAAAAAAAAAAAAAAAAAAGAAGAAGTTGACAATAACAAAATGTGGAGAAAATGACATTCTCACACATCACTGGTGAACATTTAGAATTGCACAGCTCCTTTGGAAACCAGTGTAGAGTCCCTTAAAATGTCAAACATAGAGTTTGTCCGGACCCCTATGGCATGGTCTTGGTCTCCGCAGGAAGGAACCAGGCGTGACATGGATTAGAAGTACAAGCTTGCGAGAGGTGGGCTAACCTTACTTGCAGGGTAGCCCCGAGCCCCCTCCACAATGGCTGTTTATTAAGGTCATACACGACAGGTGTGGAGAGTTAAGGTAATTGACATAAACAGAAGTGGAGAGTTCAGGTAATTACATACGAGGGTTGCCTGCATAAGGATTGCCACGTGCTCTCCTCACATGTTCTTTCCCCACATCCCTCATGAAGAACTACCAAGCATCAATGTTTAACACATGCTTACTAGTGAGTGACTGACCTTATCTCATTCCGGAACACTGAGTTACTTGGGGGATTGCCCCCAAGTCAGGAAACGTCTCTAGGCTTGCCAGGAGACTGTCTTGTTCTCAGCGTTTCCTTGTAATGTGATAAGAATCAGTAACTGTCCTTTGCAAGCATGGTGTCCAGTCCTCTACATCACCCCATTTGATTTTGGTGGGATCTCGCTCCTGGAAGATGGTTATGGGATGTCCGTTGATGCCAAGCTTCCCGTTCTCAGCCTTGATTGCATCATGGAATGTGCCATGGGTGGAATCATACTGGAGGTGTAGACCACGTGGCTGAGGTCAATGAAGGGAGTCCTTGATGCCAACAATATTGCACTTTGCAGAGTGAAAGCAGCCCTGGTTTCTGGGCACCCAGTACAGCCAAAGCTTTTTATTCTGGCCTCACTTTTCACCATAGCGTCTGGGAGACTCAGATGGCGCTGTGTGAGAAGATGTGGCTTTCTGTTGAATGGAAGGACCAGGGAGTCTTCACAGGATTTTGATATACAGACTGTTTTCCCCATTTTATACACACATAAACTCAGGTTCAATTATGATAAGCGCCTTTTCCAATGATGTCCAGCTTATCAGACTAGAGCAAAGCTTCAGTCCTAGGCAGAACAGCCATTGCCCTCGAAGGTCTTTCTTTTAACCCTCAGCTTGATTTTCCAGACCCTTAACAAGAGACCTGCACGTGAATTTCAGTCCTATTGTTCATACTGATGTTCAATTAGCAACTATGATTCGGGGCCCATTTCATGGACGTGCAACTTGGGCAGTTCTGCTGTTGCCATCCCAGCAGTCTGAATAATTTCTGAACCAAGGGGGTCCCACATTCTTATTTTGCCTTAGGTCTTGCAATGTATGTAGCCAGCCCCGATATCATTATTGTTTTAGCATCTTTAGGGTCTCATGAGGTGAACATCACGATGTCAGCGAGGGTTGGGCACTCATGGGGTGGCCTTGCTGGTAAAGGCTCCACTTCCCTACTTACACAGGGGCATTCAGCTCCTTGGAGCTCTAGGATTTATGGCACTTTTATTTCTCCAAATCCAGGAAGGGGAGAGAGAAGGATAGGGGCAAGTCTGCCAGCAAGAGGGGGTCTGTATCAGACGACACAATTACAGGAAGAGCCGTCCGTCACTTTTCACCAGAGTGCATAGGTTAGAAGCTAGTTACAGGACTTGTCCACACTCAGTGGAAGGGATAAGACAAAGGTGTGTGCATCAGGAGGCACTGATTCAGTAGCCCACTTTGGACCAGTTTGCCACAATTATTATGTATTATTTTATCAGCGTAGTTATTGTTGTTGCTACCATTACCATTGCCCATGTTGTTACTGCTAGCAGTTCTGTAGAGCTTACTGTGTCTGGTTATCAAAGCTTCCTCACATGCATTTATTCATTCACATGTATAGCTGGGGACCACAATCCTGAGGACTGAATCCAAGGTCATCTTTCCTTTTGCACCCTGAAATTTATGGTTTTCAGGGCAACTTGGCATGCAACAACCATTCGTATTTTCCTGAGTGATATGATGGCCTTAGCAGTAATAAAAGTCCCAGTGATTAGATGTATGGTCTTCAGTGTCACACAGGCCCACGTGAGATCCCAACTCTGCTGCTTTGGTGGTGCGGTCTTGCCCAAACCTCTCCTGTGCTTCTCCATCTGGGCTACTCCTGGGGGTGCTGGTGATGGCCTCAGAGTGTTTAGATAGCTCAAGATTGACATCTCGTACAACATGCCAGTTCAACACAGTTCATCCAGGGTAGAGTTGTGCTTTCATGTCTAAGATACTATTTCCCTACTGAGTCCCAAGAGTCTTAAGGAGTTTGAAACAAGAAAACACAATGAGGAAACTCTCTCCAACTATCACGAGCAATATAACCACTTTCTTCTGTCCTGTCTTACTGTTTGTGGTGTAGATTAACCTGGACACGCCGCCTTTTCCCACCCATCTTTTTCTCGCTCTCTTCCTTACGCTTTCTCTTTATCATTCTCTTTTATTTCTCTGTCTATATTTGCATTTATTTCTCCTTTACCCCCACCCTATTCTCCATTTTTATCCTACGTAATTTCATGGCAATGAATCTCCTTTCTCCGGTGGGAGAAATGAAGTAGGAGGGACAGAGGGATTCATGGACTAGAAGGTGATCATTTCCTTTCCTAACAGGTGCACCTGGGGCCCTTCAACAATGGCGCTGAGCCGCAGCTACGCTTCTCAAGCTTCAGCTGGAAGAAAATGCAGACAGAGAATTATGCAAATTTGCCTTCCTTAACTGTGTTCTCCTCCTCACATTTCCCCTTCTGTTCTGTTGAAGGGAATAAGCTCTTACCCAATCTTTGTTCACCTATGATCACTTGTAAGCTTCTCAGTCCCCTTTGTTGGAAATGCTTCTACTTTCTCCTTCATGGCAGCCTGTGACATGATCCTTCATTCACATTCCCAAGTACCTCTGTACATTTTGGTGGGCAGTTATTAGTGTGGAGAGAGAATAATAATGAAGCAAAAAAAAAAAAAATTGGCCCCTCCTCCATCTTGGTCCCTTTTCTCCTATCTACAACTTTTGCTTATTAATTTTCTCTTTTCTATAATTTTATTTTTATTTTTTGTTGCAATTTATCTCTTTTCCCAGGATATGATCAGCCCCATTTTTTCCAGTGGGTCTTCCCTTTTGGCCCGGGAACCCCTCATCCTATAAACAAACCATCTTCAGAGTCTTTCATCTCTGCAAGCTGTGCTTCCTTTTCCTTTCTGAAAAGAAAGCAAACCAAACGTGGTTTGATTTCTTATTTATAGTCACTCATTTACTTCGTTGAACCCTTTTTAATCTGAGTGCTACGGAAATAACCCTCTGCCAGGTGACCAGTGCCTGTTCCTAGCTGAGTCTGCCCAGCCTCTCTGCAGCATCAGAGGGCATTGACCCACCCACCAAGTCCAGTCTCCGCCTTTCACGTCCTTCTTCAGGCTGGGCTGTGTGTCACTTTTGACCTATTCTTAAATCTCTGTCTCTCCATTCTGACTTGGCTCCTCTCAGACACAAGCTAACTGCAGGCTGTGTTCTAGAATGTTCTTCTGAGCTTGCACCCTCCTCTACCTCCGTACATTTCCATTCAGTATCTTGGCCAGTCACCTTGGGCAACACTTCCGAGTGTCTGCTAAACGTCAGCCTCTGTTCCCAGGGCTCTCCATAAGCAAACCCCTCTAATCCTCCCCAATGCCTTATGAGATAAAAATGATTGTTAACTGTTTTCCAGGAGGAAAAGCTGAAAAACTCTGTTTCTTGCTTTCAAATGGGCATAACCCTGACAGCTCTCAGAAGTCTTTGATTTTGACTTCTCGCTGGTTCGCTCCCTCTGGGTTATCTGTTAGGGACTCACATTCAAAACCCAACTCACCTCCATTTATTTCCCATCTTCATTTGCCCTCTGTGTTCCCTGGTTTCGCTCACGCACCGCACTAAGTTTCACTCACCTCTTCCTGCATCATTTTGGTGACTCCCTGCTTCTCCCCACTGGTCCAAAAGAAAACGAAGCCATTTCATTTCACTCCCAAGTAGCTTCCCTTCCTCCTAACTCCTTCCATTTCCCTAACATTCTTTGAGCCTTCTTGACTTCTCCCACTATAATCTTACAATGTGCTCTTTTTCGAATAACTTTTACTTTTTTAAATTGTGCAATTATTGTATGTATACCGCTTTATTTGGCAAAAAGGTAGAAGGAAAGTTTTTAAAAAAATCTGTAATCAGATCACCTGGAATACAAAGTTCTTTCTTGCCCCTGATTTCTCTCTCTCATTTCTCCATCTCCGATTAATTTCTCTGAAAAACAGCTTTGCTGTGTAACTTCCTTTAGGGATTCTTATTGCTGCTGCAAAAATATCCAACTTGTTAGATAAACATTCAAAGCTTTCCAAGCTCCCCCTAGAAGGTGTTTGAAAATTGCAGGAGGGCAATGTCTTTGCTTTGAGTACAGGGGTGTCCCAGAATATGGACCAATGCCTAGCTCATTTTTGAGTGAGTGAGTGAATGAATGAATGAAGGAGTGAAGGAATGGTGAATGATGAATTCATTCATTTTCCTTCACTAATCCCTGGCTTCACCTGGACCAAATCACTGCCTTTTCTCCAAATTGTCCCCTCTTTTCTATTTCTTCCCATTTGGTGTTAGCAACTGACATCTCCTCCCACCCAGCTAACTTTTGTGTGTAGCTTATATCTGTCATTCAAGATGCAATTCACTCTTCGGGGCTTCCTCAAAATGTCTTTGATGGTTTCTGTCTTGAAGCAATTCTGCCCTCCTCTGTTACTCTTGAAGCACTCTTTTCAAGAGATAGTAGCACTATTTTTACTTATTTATTTTTTTGGCTTGGTGCATGGGAATTACTTCGTAAATATTTCTAAGTGAATGAGTTAATTAAATAAGTATTTGGGATAACTGAGCTGCAGTTAGAACCAAAAAGCCCTATTTACTTCTGTGTCCGGGCCACACTTTGTACAAAGATTTTTCCCTCTTACAATTTTTATTTATAAATGCTCTTCAGAAACAACGTGTAAGAGAAAGGAGCTGTCTTCCACTGCATTGAAAAGTTGAATTGCAGGTTTCCATGGAAACAAGAGTTGAGAGTTAAGTTTTCGGTACATGAATGTTTTAATGAAAACACATTCTTAGCCATTATAGATGGGTTTGTGTACTAGATCAGAAGTGCTTTATCTTAACTTACTGTTATTTTCATAAGTCAGATTGATGAACTGAAGTATTATTTCATCAAATCACTCTACATCGGTTTGGTTTCCTTGCAGGAAGTGATCCCAACGCTTACAAAGCGGAGGCTGTCCTTGTTTGTGGAAGAAAATGTTTTTATAGACACGCTGTACTTCCTTTATCTATTGTGAAGTGGTCTCTTTAGTTTTACTTTTTTAAATGTTTATTTTTTTATTTTTTTATGTTACTTCAGATTCATATGAGGGTGCAAAAAATAGGTTACATTGTCTGCATTTGTTAGGTGAAGTCCAAGTTGTAGTTGAGCCCTTCACCCAGGGGGCGCTGTGTGCCCTTAACATTGTGCTGGTTAGGTGAGAGCTCATCAATCGTCCTCTCTCCTCCCCTCTCACGTGTCTGTCCCCTCCCCCACTTGAACTTAATTGTGTTTTCTTCCATGTGGGCCTGTAGCTGTTTATCTATTGGTTTCATATTGATATTGAATACATTTCCATTTTTGTGATACTTTCCTAAGGAGAATGTGCTTCACCCCATCAGTTAATACAAAAGATGTAAAGTCTCTATGTTTTTATGATTGGATAGTATTCCACGGTGTACGTATACTAGAGTTTATTAATCCATTCATAGGTTAATTGGCACTTGGGTCGATTTCACAGTTGTGAAATGAGCTGAGATGAACAGTCTAGTGCAAATGTCCTTATGGTAAAATGATTTTTTTTTCTTCTGGGTAGATACCTACTAATGGGATTGCAGGATCAAATGGAAGGTTTATTTTTAGTTCTTTGAAGATTCTCCATACTTAGTTCCAAAGAGGCTGTATTAGTTTGCAATCCCATCAGCAATGTGAAAGAGTTCCCTTCTCCCCACTTTCACGCCAGCATCTGCAGCTTTGGGTCTTTATGGTACGGATTATTCTCATTGGGGTTAGATGATATCTAAAGATGGTTTTGTTTCATTTCTCCGATAATTAGGACAATGGGCACTTTTTTCATGAGTTTGTTAGCCACTCATCTGTCTTCTTTAGAGAAGGTTCTGTTCATATCTCTTGGCCACTTATAAACGGGATTGTTTGTGCTTTTCTTTTCTGGTTGATTAATTTGAGTTCTCTGTACATTCTACTTATCAGCCCTTGGTCATATTTGCAGCATTTGAATATCTTCTCCCATTCTGAAGGTTGTCTGTTTACCTTAGTTGTTATGCCCTCACCTCTGTAGAAGCTTTTTAGCTTCATCGTGTCCTTTTCATTTATTGATAGTGTTACTGCAATTGCCAAGGCAGGTCTTCTTCATAATATCTTTTCCCAGGCCAGTATCATCAAGAATTTTTCTAACACTTTCTTCTAGAATTTTGTTTCTTGTCTTAAATTTAAATGTTTTATCCAGAAAGAGTCCATTTTTGTAAGGAGTGAGAGATGTGGGTCTAGTTTCGGTCTTCTACATGTGGCTAACCAGTTCTCCCAGCACCATTTATTAAATAGGGATTCTCCTCCCCAGTGCAAGCTTTTTTTTTTTTTATGTGGTCGGGGCTGGGTTTGAACCCGCCACCTCTGGCATATGGGGCCAGTGCCCTACTCCTTGGAGCCACAGGCACCGCCCCCCAGTGCATGCTTTTGTATGGTTTATTGATGATCAGATGGTGATATGCAGCTGGTTTTATGTCTAGGTTCTCTATTCCATAAATCTGTGTTTCATGCCAGTACCATGATGCTCTGATCCCTACAGCCCTGGTAGTATAACCTGAAGTCTGGATCTAACATGATACCTCCAGATATATTTTTAATTCTTAGAATTCTGTTGAGTATTCTGGGCTTTTTCTGGTTTCATATGAAACAAAGTACTGTTTTCTCAAGTTCTTCAGAGTATGACATTGGTGCTCTGATTACATTAAGTCTGTAGATCATTTTGGGTAGTATGAACATTTGAATACCCTTGATCTCCTTCTCTTGCCTGATTCCATTGGCTAGGACTTCCAGCGCTGTGTTGCGTAGCCGTGGCGATAGTGGATATCTGTGTCTGGATCCAATTCTAAGTGGAAAAGCTTTCAGTTTTCCTCCACTCCGTATGACATTGGCTGTGGGTTTATTGTAGACAGCTTCTATCAGTTTACGAAACATCCCATCTATGCCCATTTTCTTTAAGCGTTCTTATCAGAAATGGATGTTGAATTTTGTCCAATGCTTTTTCTGCGTCTATCGAGAGAATCATATGGTCTTTGCTTTTGCTTCTATTTATGTGGTGAATTGCATTTATGGATTTACGTATGTTGAACCACTTGTGCAGGATAAAGCCCATCTGATAATGATGTATAATTTTTTGATGTGTAGCTATATTCTGTTTGAGAGGATTTTATTGAATATTGTTGCGTTGGTATTCATTAATGATACTGGTCTATAGTTTTCCTTTTTTTTAAATTGGCTCCTTTATGGTTTTGCTATCAGGGTGATAATTGCTTCATAGAAGGAGTTGAGGAAAGTACCCCCTCTTTTAACATTTTGGAATAGACTTTGCACCATAGGTACAAACTTGTCTTTGAAGGTTTGGTAGAAGTCTGGTGTAAAACTGTCTCTTTTTGGAAGATTTTTAAATTGTTTTTGCAATTTCAGTGCTTAATATCTGTCTGTTCAAAATTTCTAATTCTTTCTGGTTGATTTCAGGAGGTGGTTTGATTGCAGGTGTTCATTTTCTCCACATTTTTCAAATTTCCTGGCATACGTCTTCATTTTTAGCCAAATGACACTTACCATATCTGAGTGATGTTCTTCTTTCTTTGAGGGTGACAGTTATCCTAAATCATGTGTGCATCCTATACATTGCTGACAAGTAATTCTAGGGATTCAAGGAGGGTAGCAGTGCTAATGGTGATTGATAGTGATGCAGGAAGGCTCGAAGTTTGCTCCCAAACTCTTAAGACATTGAAGACTGTCTGTGTGAATGGGACTTTTGGTTGGTCAATTCCAAGGCACACATTCCCGCCCTGTGGATCAGTGATTGACACAGCAGACTACTGTTATTCTAATGCCGTACACCCCACCTGCTAAGGCCATCATTAGGCAGTTGCTGGTCCTCTTTGCAATATTCTGTTAGAGATAATGTATTAGGCTTCTTGTCCCTACCTAGAGACGGGCATCAACAAGTTCATGGCAAATTTTAGGAACTATGTTGGTTACCTCTTAAAGATCTCTTGTACTAGAGATCCAAGGTATCATTCTCCTCAAGTACCTTTTAATAGGAAATATCCCAATAAATCTATTGAAAGCATAATGAAAATCTCATTCATAATAAATTGTGGTACATGTCCACTATGGAATACTGTGCAGCCTTAAAGAAAGTTGGAGACTTTACCTCTTTCGTGTTTACATGGATGGAGCTGGAACACATTCTTCTTAGCAGAGTATCTCAAGAATGGAAGAAAAAGTATCCAATGTACTCAGCACTACCATGAAGCTAATTTATAGCTTTCACATGAAGGCTAAAACCCAATTATAGCACAAGAATATGGGTAAAGGGGCAAGGGAGGGGAGGGGAAGGCGGAGGATGGATGGAGGGAGGGTAATTGGTGGGATCACACCTATGGTGCATCTTAGAAGGGTATAGGTGAAACTTACTAAATGCAGAATATAAATGTTATATTATAATTCTGCATTAATGTTATATTATAATATAAATGTTAACACAATAACTAAGAAA
>CAUYON010062190.1:0-45803 GCA_963573935.1 Arctocebus calabarensis
GGGTAGAGTGCCGTGGCGTCACACTGCTCACAGCAACCTCCAGCTCTTGGGCTTAAGCGATTCTCTTGCCTCAGCCTCCCTAGTAGCTGGGACTACAGGCGCCCGCCACAGCGCCCGGCTATTTTTTTTGTTTTGCAGTTCAGTCGAGGCCGGGCTTGAACCCGCCACCTTCGGTATATGGGGCCGGCGCCCTACTCGCTGAGCCACAGGAGCCGCCCTCAAGTAGCACTTTTTAAAAGAACAACCAGAGCTATAGAAAGGATGAGTTCATGAGAAACACTCAATAATTTGGAACTCAACTATCCAGATCCCTCATTTAACCAAATTTTTCTTAGCACTTTACTTCTAAGACAAAGAAGCAAATCAAAGGAGAAGTTTTGAAAACAAAGGTATGTATTTCCAGAAATAATCCTAATTTTCAATGCAGTCCCCTTAACCTTACATTCTTATCTGAACTAATTTTTAATGATTAATCTTTAATCAGAATGGAGAATACAGGAACACTACAAAAGGCCAGGCCATCAATCCTAAACATGACGTTTATCATATACCAAGAAAAGAACTGTCCTGGTCTGGTGCTATGAAGATAATAAATGAAGATAATAATACCCCCATATTTGATGAATAGAAGCAAAAAGAGACTAGTGTATTTTAGAGCTGATGAAATCCACAATTTTGAGAGAAACAGAGATTTTATCAGACATTGAATAATTCCTATCAAAGATATTATTAAGCAAGCAGATATCAGAATAATAGCATAATTTGAAGCCATTTTTTTTTTTTTTTTTTTTTAGAGACAGAGTCTCACTTTGTCACCGTCAGTAGAGTGCTGTGGTGTCATAGCTTACAGCAATCTCCGTCTCTGGGCTTAGGTGATTCTCTTGCCTCAGCCTTCTGCATAGCTTGAACTACAGGCACCTGCCACAATGCCCAGGTATTGAAGCCATTTGTGAAAGACAGATTACCCAGAGGATTTCCTTCAAAGACTGATTGCAAGCACTTCCTGTTCTCCCAGAGAACACAAAGTCCCATTTGCTGCACATCCCATGATGCACTTGTTAGCATCCGACTCTCAGCCCTTTTTCTGCTTGCCAGTGTTAATGGCCCTTTTTTTTCCTTCACCACATCCTCAGAGAGGCCCGAACCCCATCAGCTTTCTGTTACCCTGGACATTGTGGCTATAATTCATATTTCTGTAGTCTTTACCCATTTGCCCAGCAATCCTGAGGTAAATAACATTTGCTACAAAGAGCTTTAGGAAAAAAAAAATATTTCAAATGGCATAACGGATGTTGTTAGTCACTAAATTTCTTGGGAGTTTAAATTAAAATAAAAATGATACGCTTTCTACACGGATTTTCTTGTACTTAAGCCTTTAATACCAGCTAAATAACAAAGGGGGCCATTAATGTAAAATTCAGCCTAAAGTCAATTGTATTACGAGCACACTTAATGCTTGTACATTCTTAATGTAAC
This sequence comes from Arctocebus calabarensis, assembly GCA_963573935.1. Classification (NCBI taxonomy): domain Eukaryota; kingdom Metazoa; phylum Chordata; class Mammalia; order Primates; family Lorisidae; genus Arctocebus; species Arctocebus calabarensis. Next base: position 1,477 of record CAUYON010062190.1, read on the forward strand.
AAGAAGGCTGAAAGGCACTTAACTGGATACAGCTGTATGCAAATTTGCGTTAAACTACTGAAGGTTAGAAACAGACATTATTTTAATCTTGAAAAATAAACCAGTGAATGTCTAGCATTTGGGTCTGTTAAACTCATCTACTAATGATTCCCCCATTAAACCATAATAAAGTGTTTGAAAGTTGATCCAGTCCTTTGCACATGGTAAACAAAGACACTGGAAGTAGACAGAAGGCTCTGCCAAAAACCAGCAAGAGGACTCTTGAATATATATACATCCTCATGCCATTCACCCCGCTGTATTATATATTTTGAGATAACTAAACTAAAATACATGACATTCATCTAAAACTCACAAATTTGCCTTCTGGGAATGTAGCACAATCCACAGTCTGAGTCAGAAAGCTATTATCCAGTTGAAGGTGAATCAGGTTTATACAGATGAAAGAATAAAATATGCACAAATAAAATTGTGGGTCAAGGTATAAAAGAATTTATCTCCTCAATTATACAATGTGATCCCACAAGGAAGCACAAAAAATTGAGCTACCTATCGTTCTCAAGTGGAAAGCTAAAGTATACCTGTACCCATATCCAGAAATTGTTTATTAAATCATGAATTACATAAATCATTTTCTAAAAGAAACTGACACAAAATTTCATTATAAAATAGGAAGTAAGTGATTTTACCCAATGGAGAGCAAGAAAAGAATCATTCCTTGCTTTTACTATCCTTAACTAAGAAACTGGAATATCTTTTGTATTTTTTAAGTGCTATTAAATAAAGTCCATAATATCATTAGTTTCCTTTGTTATAAACTGAGGATGCATTTTGGACGATAAATCCCAAATAAATGTGTGGCAAAATTAAACATTCCTACTAGAATGCCCACTATAATTATAATCATTTTATTAACTGAAAATTCAAAGAGTTTTTAAAATAATTGCTTTATTGATCTTGTCTGGCTGGTTTTCTTGATTAATGAGATAAAAACAAGTTATTTATGATTTACGGCCACATTCCCCAATAAAAGGAATGAAAGAAAAAAGAGAGAGGGAGGGAGGTAAGAAAAAAACATTCATTTATTCAACAAATATTTAATTACAGTCTACTAAGCATCAGGCATTATAGAAAATATAAGGAATAAAATAATTGAGCAAAAAATAAGTGACATTACCTCCTTCATGGATCTTAATAGACTCACTGACGAGTCAGACATTAATAAGATGATGTACAAAATCATACAAAATTTATAGTTGTGATGTATAATAAAAAGAGTTTTTTATAAAAGTGTGTCATAAGAGATTGAGGAAGTGTCCTAAAGGAATGGAAGTTGAACTTGTCTTACAGATTAATGAAAGTCCAACTAAGATTTAAAGAGTAACTGGAGGGTGTGTTTAAAGGCTGTTTTCTACAAAAGAACATGTGCAAAGGCCCTTCGACTGATTTGAAAATGGTAAGCTAAAGGACCTGAAATAATGGCATGGCATGGAATTATGTTGCTAAATGAGGCTAGAGACGCAGGTCAAAGCCAGGCCACCCAAGACCTTTCAGGCCTAGCTCAAGGTCTTGGTCCTTATCCCAGGGGCAATGGGAATCCATTAATGATTATTTTCAGTAGGAATTTTACATCACCAGATATGCATTTCAAAAGGATATATCTAGCTCTAGGGAAAGGAACAGATTAAAAGTGAGCAAGAGGGAATACGAAAAGACCAGTGGAAACATTTCACAGAGAGAGAGAGAATAGTATCTTAGACTCATTTGGCAGACGTAAGAGGAAAATAAGTGGATGTCTTAGAGAAATAGGTAAATAATGCTGATAGGAATGAATGACAAATGGTAGATTGGCGTCAGGTCTCTGACAGGTATAATTAGATGACTTGTGGAACTCTTCATGAGAACAAAAAAAACAGAAAGAGAAGAATGAGAAAGAAAATAACGAATACCCTTTTGGGCAGGCTGAATTTGAAGCCCCTTTGAAATATTATTATTATCATTTTTTTGGCAGTTTTTGGCTGGGACTGGGTTTGAACCTGCCACCTCCATCATATGGGGCTGGCACCCCACTCCTTTGAGCCACAGGTGCTGCCCAGCCCTTTGAAATATTCTTCGTACAAATATCAGTTCAACACTAATCCCCTGATGTATCCACATATATGCATGTATCATACCTTTAAAAATACTAATTCTTTGAGGACTACATATATTAATTATTCTATCCTATTTTCTGTGAAGCACATTTGGAAGTACTAACTGATGATAATAATATACTTATCTGTTTCCTACAAACTCCTCAGAGTTCAATTTTTATGGAATAAGCTTTTAAAGCTTAAGATGTTTCAAATACTTCAACTTTCTATGGTAGAAATAACAGAGAAAAGATAGCATAAGAAATAAAAAAAAAGAAAGTTTAAAAGCAAAACTAGAGGTTTATTTTATGAAAAGTAGAAAAGAGTAGTTACCCAGAAATCTCAGCAGAGATATATTTTAACCAGTTGTCTAAAATGAATGGATCTCATGATCAGAGGAGAGGATAGGAGTGGGTGGAAAATACACTCTATTTCACTCTTCTGGACCCGGCTCCCAGTGGACAACAGATATCTAGCACTTTTATCAACTTGCTGACTAGAACACCGAAATATATAGAGCAGATAATCTATGTGGTGCAACAAGAAATATACAAAAGATAGTAGTTTGTACAAAATGAAGTTTAAGTGTATTTCTCTGTCTGCCGGAAATGATGGTTTGTTCTATTGTATTATACTCTATCCTCAAACTAGCTTTTAGCTTATAACCTAAGAGGTCTCTTTCAGTCAGTGGAAAGAGAGACCGGAGCAAGAGTGCAGGTGGGTGCCTGCTTATTCCTTAAGAGATACGGGCCACACTTGGAGCACAGCACTTCTGCTTACATTCCTTTAGCCAGAATTAAATTGTATGGCCACGCTTAGCTACAAAGGAAAATAGAAAAGACAGACTTCAGCCAGGGATATGTGCACTTAGCTAAAACTTGGATGTTCTATTTCTAAAGAAATTAAAGGAGGATGTACTTCTGTGAACAAGTAGTAGCATCAGACACTGACAATATTCCAAATGAATACGTCCCTCAGATCAATTCAATCATTAATTCCACAAAAAAATTATTGAATTTCCCGGCACTGGGCAGAAGAGAACAAACAAGATCCTCTTCATCTTTGACTTCATACAGCTTGAAATCTATTGACAGTGGGTAACAAACGCAGCAAAGTCACACAGAAACACATCTAACTCAGTTTTCAGGCAGGGAGTTCAGAAAAAGTCACCTACATCTAAGAGAAATGAGTAAGACTGTCTTAAGCAAAGAGGATAAGCAAGAATATTTCACGTACAACATACAGCATGTGGGAAAGTAGACAGGTGAAAGAAAGCACAGTCAGAGGAAGAAATTGACAGAACTTTTGGACAGCTGGACAATAGAAATTTGGAAAGACAAAGAGAAATTAAGATTTACGTATTATTTTTTGTTTCAGTCTATATTTGCACAAATAAAATTGAAAATAATGGATTTTAAATAAGTGATACCAAACAAATACAGCAATTGCAATATTATATTTACTTTTCTTTTCTTTTTTCTTTTTTTTTTTTTTGAGACAGAACTTCAAGCTGTCATCCTGGATAGTGCCATGGCATCACAGCTCACAGCAACCTCCAACTCCTGGGCTCAAGCGAGTCTCCTGCCTCTGCCTCCCAAGTAGCTGGGACTACAGGTGCCCGCCACAACACCCAGCCATTTTGGGGTTGCAGCTGTCAACCCAGGCTGGATTCAAACCCACCAGCTCAGATGTACGTGGCTGATGCCTTAGCCCGTTGAGCCACAGGCACCAAGCCTATATTTACTTTTTCATGAATTTTAAATACCTGTAATGATGTCATGATTTATTCATTTATTTATTTTGAGACAGAGTCTCAAGCTGTCACCCTAGGTAGAATGCCATAGTGTCATAGCTCACAGCAACCTTCAACTCTTGGGCTCAAGCAATCCTTTTGCCTCAGTTTTTCTATTTTTAGTAGAGAGGGGGTCTTGCTTTTTTCTCAGGCTGGTCTTGAACCCTTGAGAGCTCAACCTATCCACCCGCTTCAGCCTCCCAGAGTGTTAGGATTACAGGCATGAGCCACCGTGCCTGGCCTGATGTCATGTTTTAAAAATAAGTTAATGTAGATATTGAATAAAAAAAAGCTTCAAGCCATGGATAGCTTAAGCCTGAAGTCCTAGCTGCTCAAAAGACATAAGCAAGTAAGATCATTCCATTCCAATTAGTGATACCTTGTCTCTAAAATGCACATCTTCAAAGGGGAAAAACAAAGCTCTGTAAATATTCATTCATAAAGAAATAAATATGAGGGGTCAGGACACAATTATAAGGGGGACTTTACCTAACAAATGCAATCAATGTAACCTTGTTCTTTGTACCCTAATGAATCCCTAACAATAAAAAAATATGAATAATAATCATCTTTCTAATATAAACTCTAGAAAGAGATACTAGAGAAAACTGGGAATCTGAAAAGGGAATAAACAAAAATTTTCCAGCACAAAGGAAAATGAATATTGTGACAGAAAAAGTCCTTTCACTACACTATATAATAAATAAGTTAAGAAGTGTTAAATTACACATTGTTGAGTTTTTATTATATTAGTAATAATGTTGGTATTTTAAAAACAGAAGTTACAGAGATTTGAGTTAGAATTCTATGGTATCAGATTTCTCATCAACATTGGAAACAAGAAAATAAAAGTGCACTGTTATTGAAATTGAGAGTAAAGGATCTTAAACTTGAATCCCATATCCAGTCTCATAAACTTGAGTCCCATATCCAGTGATCAAATATGAGAAGAGAATAAAGAAATTCCTAGGCATGCAAGTTTCATAATACAATAGTTTTACATTGTCAATTGCACACTGACTTTATAAACTCCCTGTATATGTGTTACTTTGAACCTTTTCCCAAGATTCTATTGGAGAATGTGTTCTACTGAACTGGGCATAGAAATCAAGGTTGAGGTAAATAGGAGACACAGAGAACCCTAACCTAGGAGATAAGTTATTTATCGGAAGCATTTCACAGAGCTTTTGTAAAATGCATGGGAAGATTTGGCTAGAGTCATAAAAAGTAAGCAAATTTTAAAAGTAGGATAAGTTATTAATTCCAAGAAAAACAAAAAGTTTTGTTATAAAAAAATGTAATCATAGGATGCTACTTGGTTTAAGAGTAAACAACACTTACATAGTTAAAAATAATAAGGGAAATTTTGATAAAATGAACAACAGTATTGTATTTCCTCTAGCCAGGTGAGTAAGGAATAATCCTGGCGAATATGTGGCTGTCAGACTTGTCAGATAAATGCCCACTCCTTGTCCTCCCCCTATACATGTGCACACAAACACACACTGCTTCCTCTGTGTAATAAACCCCACCTGGAATGCTGAGAAATGATGACCCTGAACTTTCTTTCCCTTGGAATCAAGAATCTCTCATTTCCTCTCTACTAGATCATGGTAGTAGGTAGTGTCTTTAAATTTTTCTTTACCCATGTATCTACATTCTGTGAGAAAAGTCTCTACTATCTGTATGGACTTAGGGGGAGTGAAGTCTCCCTCTGTCTTTACTTTTCAATGTTTAACTACACTACACACCAAAAAATATGTGTTGCTCAGAAGATACGTACAAAAACCAATTAACTTTCTGCTGACCCTACAAGGCTTAGTGTACGCCGTCTAACAGAACTGGAAGTGCAGTGCACCAGTGGAAAAGCAATGTGTGGGACAGTGCCAAGGACCAGCAAAGATGCTAAAGGCCCAAGGAAAGGAGGAGCTTGAGAAAATGGGGTTCATAAAGGAGGGCATGTTGGGACTCACTGCAAGAAACAGTAGAGTTGGCTCAGTGGGTAGGGAGCCAGCCCCACATACCGAGGGTGGCAGGTTCAAACGCTGCCCCAGCCAAACTGCAACAAAAAAACCCTGGGAATTGTGGTGGGTGCCTATAGTCCCAGCTACTCAGGAGACTGAGACAAGAGAATCGCCTAAGACCAAGATTTGGAGGTTGCTATGAGCTGTGACGCCGCAGCACTCTACCGAAGGCAACAAAAGTGAGATTCTGGCTCTAAAAAATGCAAAAAAAGAAACAGTAGAGTTAAAGATCCTTTCAACTGAACCCCCCCAAACCCTCATACAGCATTGAATATGAATGCATTGAATTATACCACTGAAACCTGAGGGAAAGAGCTAGTAAAATCTTTTGTTGGATTTTGTGTGTTTCTCCAGCTAATGTTGTGCCTGCCGACCTCTCTCTTCCCCCATAATACATGTGAGCTCTGTATCTGGGTTTGCCTGCCCAATTACCTCATCCTTTCCCAAATGCTTTCCGTGCTATTTATATCATCATAGAGCTACCTGTCTATGTCCATACTTTAGCCTTCCATTCTACATTAACCATTACATTATTTTAATATTTTCACACAAATATGAGTGCCTGCGGTTAAAAAAAGTCTTAGGTTTCCATATTTCCTACAACCATTAGCACAAAACTAAATGCCTTGAGGGCACTGGGTAAATACTTTGTTCTTTATACCCCATTGTTAACACACAAGCACAATAAGCTACCACGTTCCTACCTATGTAAACTATGCCCTGCATTATAAAAGTCACCTATATATCTAACCTCTTGAGACATTTCTAAGCTTTCTGTCTTTATTTTTTAATTCATTTTTGTTGTTAATTTGTCAGATATTTTGTGAGCTAGTTGTTAAATGCAATCATTATGAAACATTAAATTATGTTTTAAAATGTATATTATATTAAATATATGAAAATTAAATAAAATTATTTTTAAAATAAAAGTAATAAATATTTAAAATCATCACTTTCTAATTATTTACCACATTTTACTATTATCATGTTCTTTAACTTACTTGCTTCCATTATATCATTCTAATGAAAATATTATGTAATTGTGCACTACACGGCATATCTTCTCAACTCTGCTTTAAGTGACATCACAGTGGTAGCTTGAAATCAGCCAAGGTAAGAATGTTTGCAACATGAAATTTGAAAAATGCTAAAAAAAAAAAATAAAAGAAGGCCTTCTTTTTTGTTGACTTTGTTGGGTATACTATTGCATATTTAAAATAATCATTTCTACAGCTATTACACTGTAGGTAACAAAAACTCAAGAGACATTCTTTCAACACTCAAAAACCACAAACCTATTCAACAAAGACGTTAACATAATTTACTAATGAGTTCCAACATATGTAAGCCTTCAGTTATTTATTGCAATCTTAATCTTACTATATTCAAAAATATCAACCAACATTCATGCTGGATATATACTCATCTATCAATTGCAACATGATTTGGCTATAAATAAGAAAAATTCCATAAAAATTAAAGAAAAGAAAGAAGAGAATATTGTGTATTTTAAAATTGTTCACAGTACATTCTTTATACACTTTTTTTTATGGAGCAAATTGTTAAATGTTTACCAGCACAACACTGCCAAAGATTGTAATTACCCACAAACCTGCAGATTCTAAGTAAGTAGATCTTGGTAAGGCCCAGAAATCACCCTCAAAAACAATAAACACTGGCCAGCCACGATGGCTCACACCTGTAATCCTAGCTCTGTAAGAGCCTGAGGCGGATGAATTGCTTTCATGTAGAAAGTTTTAGAAAATACTGGTAAATAATAATAGTAACAAAAATAATAATAATAACAACTCAGGATTTTGAAACCGTCCTGAGCAAGACTGAGACTCTATCTCCACTAAAAATAGAAAAACTAAGCAGGCATCATAGCAAGTGCCTACAGCTCCAGCTACTCGAGAGACTGAGGCAAGAGGATCCCTTGAGCCCAGGAGTTTGAGGTTGCTGTGACCTGTGTTGCCATGGCACTCTAACCAGGGTGATAGAGAGAGACTCTGTCTCAAAAAAAAAAAAAAATCAAAGCAAAGCAAAACAAAAACCAATAAATATTTTCTATGGTAAGAGACTAAGCTTTGATTAGGAAGAGAAGCATACCTTTCTGAGTTGAGAAAAATACTAGATGTCAACGGATGCTTTCTTTAAGACCCTTACAGATGAAAGTGACCACATTCTATTGTTAAGGGGGTAAATAATCTGTATTCATGATTCTGCATTGGGTATTACTAAAAAAAAAATCTAATTTATAAACTAAAATGAAAATCTCTTCTTCAAAAAATGTTGATTTCCTAAATAATTTACGTAATCCTATCACTATAGTCAAAACTAATGTAGGAAATGAGAAGCTGTTTCCAAATTATTGATGAAATATGGATTCAATTAGAGCTTTTCTTCCTTCTAGAAAATTAATACTCCTGAAACCTGTATTCAACTATAAAATGACTATCTGGCTCACAAAATGTTTCACAGTGTAACTTGCACCCTTGGAATATATAAACTCTGTATTTGTAATTACCCTCTAGCATTTTATATAGTTTCTACACCATAGCAGACAAAGACTTTGAAGCTTTACTCTCTTGCTTTCATGACATAATATTCTTTTCTTATAAGCATCATTTTAAGCCAGCTAGTTATTTCTGATGAGATGCCACTATACGTCCACTCAACTAATTTTATTCAATTCTGTAAATCACTTTCAAGGTGTTTGATTACCATCTGGGGATCTGTGGTCATTTCTTTCCTTTTCTCTCTCACTCTTTTTTTTTTTTTTGATCAATAGTTTCCAGAAAACCAACTTTAAGAGGAATAAAGGACTGGCCAGCTCAACACCAAAAGAGAGCAAGTATTCATATAGTAATCAAAATTGTTAGTACAGACCCTTTTCACAAGATGGCACCAAAGATGTAGGAAGCTCCTGCCCCTCCCCAAACCAAAGAAAAGTCAGAGGCTCTAAGGCAGTGCTAAAAGCCATCCACAACCACAAAGAAAAAGAAGAAGGAGGAGGAGGAGAAGGAGAAGAAGGAGAAAGAAGAAGAAGAAGAAGAAGAAGAAGAAGAAGAAGAAGAAGAAGAAGAAGAAGAAGAAGAAGAAGAAGAAGAAGAAGAAGAAGAAGAAGAAAATCCGAGCTGCATCTGTGGCTCAAAAGAGTAGCCACATATGCCGAAGGTAGAGGGTTCAAACCCAGCCCCCGGCAAAAAAAAAAAAAAAGAAGAAGAAGAAGAAGAAGAAAATCCACACATCACCCTTCTTCTGGTGGCCGAAGACACTGTGGCTTTGGAGGTAACCCATACATCCTCAAAAGCATGCCCCCTGGAGAAATAAGTTGGACCACTAAGCCACTGTCAAGTTCCCCCTCACCACTGAATCCGCCCCGAGAAAGACTGAAGACAACACTCTTGTATTCAATGTGAATGTCAAAGCCGAGAGGCACCAGAACAAACAGGCTGTGAAGTTTTAGAATCTTGGTATGGCCAAGGTCAACACCCTGATCAGGCCCGATGAAGAGACGAAGGCTCCCAATTTACTTTGGATGCTGCCAATAGAATTGGGATTATCTAAACCAAATCCAGCTCGCTAATTCTAAATATATAACTTTTCACCATAAAAAAATTGTCAGTACAAAGAGATGAATAATAACCCATTCTTTGAGTGATTTCAACCTGACTTTCTCCCCACTGCCCCCAAATTAAACCGTACTTCCATGCCTAATTTTGTACATTAGCCGTCCCCATCTGCATTGCACTTTGGGACATACCCAAGTTATAATTTAGTCGCTTGCGATTAACTGTATTTACCTGCATTTTGCCACCTATTTGAAAGTAAAAAGAAAATTTCTATATCAATTGAAATGAAGGAGGAAATGATTTTAGACAACATTAAGCAGATCCCATTTTCTAGACATATTCACTTCTGGGAGCCTGTGAAAATGAAAATATGATAAATCTTCACGTAGCGGAAGCCAAGCAGGTTCATCACTTTGTCTGTCCTTAATATCTAATTCAAAAGTAACCAGCTACATTCACAGCAGGGCTTACAAGATAAATTAATTCAAAGCCCTTAGAAACCTTACAATAACTAGAATTAAACTTTCCTTGTCAGGAGCTTAACTATGCTAAAAATTTAAATTAAAATGTCTTTTTGAAAGTTTTGAAATTAATAAATCCAATTCATTTGTGACACTAGAGACAATTTAAGTTTTTGTAATTAAATAATCAAAGGTAGAACCATTTGAAGTGTTTTCTCTTTCCTGGATGTCTTAAATATTAAATAATTATGCTTAAAAGAAAAAGTCCTGGGTTTTCTACTTGATAAATTGCTAGCATCTTGGTCATTATGTTAATATACTTTTTATCATTACATTTTTAGGATATAAAAATAATGTCATCTATATTTATTTGTTACAAGCCTTTAATACACAATTAAGTATAAATAATAAGAAGTCTAGCTAAATATTTGTAAACTGAATATGTATTTTGAGTTTTAAATTATATGTATTTAGAAACCAAGTGTGTTTTTCATAGTTCTAGAAATGGATCAGTCACTTCCTCAATGTTAATTACTTCCGTAGAGATGCAAAGAAAATCTTCAAAATAATTTCCTAAGATTTTTCAGTTTTATTCTATTTCCCAAGAAAAGGGGAGACTTTGGGAAACTTATCCTATACCATATAATAAATTTTTAAGTATTTCAAATGCACATTTTCCAGTGTTCTGTTTTGCACCTGATAAGACTTAAATTTTTCCAACTCATTGTTTGTTTACTGTTCAGGATGTATTTTTTGAAATATATTTTAAATACTTTTTTGGATCAAATGAAGGTGTCTCCTCGTCTTACTACTACTGCCAAGCCTGTGATTTACACACAGTTTAATTATTCAGATGTTTATTATGTTCTACATAATGAAATTTGGACCCTCATATTTTCTTCCTACATGCTCGATGCAGGCTGCAATTATAGCCACAGATATCTGTTTATTTGATGAATTTTGCTTCTTCTGCATAGTTTGATAAATATGGAAATAAGTCAAAACCTACTTTATATACAGTAATTAAAGTGAAAAATCTAGTCATGATGCAAATCCTTAATTGGACTCCAGGAGAGATATGCAGAATTTCTCTTTAATAATATGGGATGACTGGGGACAGAAAAACAAAGCACACTAAAATATGGTTTAGAAGCACAATTAATCACAAAACAGAAAACAACCAATTTAGCAAAGCTCATTCAGTGACTCTCATGGCTCAGGTAATGTTCTTTTAATCATCTTCCTCTAATATTAAGGTTGTGTCATGAGCATCTGAAATAAAATACAATATATATGCTGATCTTCGGTGTGAAATGTGTTCTTTAGTCCAATTTGTAAACACAGCCCTTTCATAATAAAATGCTTAGACTACTTAATTACTTGTAAGTGAATGATCAAAGAAGTACAAAATGGTTTTAACTGTATTCTTTAAATATATTAATTCATTAGACAAAAAAAAATCCTTCATTGGTGATGGTAATTTGTTAGTTCTTGTACAAATTTCGTTTGGTATTAATAAGGTAGAAATAACTAGCTAAGATATGTTTAGGCTATAGCAATATAAAGAATATACTTGCTTAAAAAATAAATTAATACAACCTGGGATGGTGCAGATGTGACTAGAAAACAAATCATAACAAAAATCTAAGAAAGACCCTAATTTTTTTTGTGTGTGCAATACATGCATTTCTCTAATCAGCTAAAAATTAGCTATCGTTGTCCTCTAATTTGATTGTAAGAATACTATTCTCCATATAGGTTTTTGTAATATCTCATTAAGGGGATAATTACATGAGCAGGCTCCAACCAGAAGAAACTGGATTTATTGTGCTACTTTGTTTAAATAAAAATTCCATTATTCTGTTCATGGAAAATTCCTCTGTCCCATGCTAAGCAAATCGGAGTACTGCTTTAGAATTTGGAGATGGTTCCTCTCCAAAGCTATCCTGAATTACCCAAGTCTACCAACCTGCCTCTGTATTTGTGTCCTGAGAGGAGCTAAAAAGAGGCTTCGGGCTCTATGCTTCACAGGCCCTTCACGACATTGTCACAGGGATCATTTTTCTGTTCCCCAGATGTGTCCATCAGGAAAGACTAGGGCTACAGCCTCCATGCTGAGAGTAGCTGAAATCAGAGAGGCTTGATGTCCAGTATTCAAATCACTGCAAACCTCTCTCTAAAACAGTGTACCTACCTCCTAAACAGATGAAAGGAAACAAAGATAGCTGAGTTTAGATGGAATCTTCTCCTGGCTTCCTCCATGACCTGACATCTCTATGAGACACCTGCCACACAACTTAAAGGCTACCACGAGGATGCCCTTTGATGTCTATTAATGACAGCCTGATGGCCTTTGATGTGATCCTATGGCACAGGTTTTAGTTTGCCAAATGAAGCACAGTTTAACAGCAAACAATTTGTACCCCCAGTCAGGACAATGCTGATGTTCCTCTAGAATGCATGCTTACAGCCAAGAACGTGAAAAAGGTAGCTCACTTTGATACGTAGAAGAAATGTGTGTGGATTTAATTATAATTTACCTGCTATCATAAATATTCAAGTGTGCAGTAAAAATGGATTTATCATATAAATTTCACATTGGTCAGCATAAAAGCTTTTCTTATAGAGTAATAATTATGGGCCCTGATCTATGAGATAAATATAGCAGATTTAGAAAGAAAAGTGTTGTATTTAAGCATCATGTACTTGATACAACTTCAGAAATATTTAGAAGATGGAAACATGCTTTCTTGGTTATTGAGTCTTTGGTTCTCTGCTTTCCACTCTAATTGGAGGTGAACATGTGGCTAAATGACCATGTACATTGCTTTCTCTTTTAACTTCTCCTGCTCCAGTGTTAGATGTTTATAATCTCACATTCTGGAAATAGTAGTTGCAAAATAAAGGGAGTCAATTGTTCTCCACATCTTTAGATAAATTAGTAATTCATTCTTTTCTACAGTTTAAATTAAATGTAAACGTGTTCCCATACAAGGACATTTCCTCATGTGATCAGAAGAAAGGGCAAGTAAATAATGTCTCCCAGCAGCCCTGGGAGATGAAATTTTAGCTTCATTAGATAGATGCTTTTAGATGACCTGGACCCATTTTCATTTTGTCAGGTAAAATTAAAACTATAATACATCAAAAAATCATATTTATAATATTTAAGTTATAATCAAATAATCCAGGGTAATGGCTTGGTAATTAGTCTTTTAATTCATTTGCCATTTCAAAGAAAATTACTTCAATTGTTTTTTATATTGGAAATTATTACTAAGAAAGTGTGATGTTGGTTTAATTTTAAACTGTGTTACATAGGATTGCCTTGAATTCCATAACATGTGTATGACTAAAGAACTGCAAAATACTATCTCTTTATTACCAAGGTGAAATCATGCCCCCTAAAACTAAAAAAAAAAAAAAAAAGTTATTTCTAAAACTTTTATCCTACAGGGGTATGCCCTAATAGAAAGACATTGATTTGGAAGAATATTACAAACACATTGAATAAATTGGTTATTTCACTAACAGATTTTTATTTCCATAATAAAAATCCTAGAAGTTTCGGTCTAACTATTACGGTAGTTATGCTATTAGTCATACAACAACTTATTAGTTTGTTAATAAGAGCCTGTGTAGTACACACACCTATGCTAGTGGTAACATTTAAAAATTTTTAAAGACTAAAATTATGCCGCAATTTTAAAAGTTCAACGGATTATTGTCATCATTGAAAAAAGGAAAGGAAGGGACAAAGAAAGGAAGGGAGGGAGAGAGGAGGAAGAAATCACCAAATCTACATTTTCTAGTGTCCAAAAATAATACTGACGCTATAATGTGAGAAACGAATTCAGCCTTCTCATTAAACATATACAGGCTTTATTCCCTCTGTGTGTGTACACACATACATACACACACATATATTATATATAGCCATTTTTAGTCTTTTGAAGCCTGAAAAATGCCTATAATTTATTATTCCTCTCTAAATAATTTATAGGAAAATCAACACACCAGGTATTTCAAAATGTGTTTATTTTTAACAAATCATAAATTACATGTTATTTAACATTCCTTTATCATTTAGAATATCTTAGAGCTCTTAAATATATAGAATGGAATGTACAATACTATATAACTTATAGTTAACACGTAAAATCATAACTACCTATAACTCAACATGTTCCATGTCAATTATAACCAACAAAATAGGTTTTTCTCCTCTAATAGGTTACCAATGCACGTGAGAGTGCCAAGCTTGAAAAGACTGATAAACACACTCCATAAAGTATGACAATGTAGGGTTCTTGCAGTTTCATTATCTGGTAATAAAAATTGTTACTGTTTTCTGAAGGCCTTTATTTACAAAAGACAAAACAAGGATGGCTTTTACTTTCTCCTCTACCATGCTTAAAACCATACAGTATAGACGGTTAAGAGGAAAGCTGTTCATTGTTTCATACATTTCAAAAGCCATGGTTTAGTCAAAACTCAAAACTCCCAAAATACACCATGGCTCTTCAGAATATTTCAAATTTTGAAAACAAAAAGGCTAATTGATAATATTACCCAAAATCTTGATTGATGAGATTCGACATTTCTATTTCTTGCTCATATTTTATGATACGAGCATATAAATTAAAAAAAAATACTTGCTCATCATAGGATTATAATTTTACTATAAGCGGCAGCTCCCCTTTGAAGAGATACAATGTTAAAAAAAAAACTAGAAATACTCTCTGTGAAGATTTCTAAATCTACTTTAGCAGTTTTGCCAAATGTTTACCACAAAGGTGAAATATTCAAGGTAATGCATTCCTTCCCAAGGCGGGGGGAAGGATTATATTCTATAGCTCTTGGGTGAAATGTAAGTTCAAGCCCCAGAATTTCAGTCACTATTTTGGATAACAGCATATTTTTTAGCCTAAAGATGACATCATAAAGTATGTTGCTATGGAGCTAAATTAAATTTCTTACATTAGCATGTAAAATACATACTTTAGAAAGAAAAGTGTTAGTATTAGTAAGATCATGAAGTAATTAAAATGTCTTCCTCTAGCCCTGCACACTAATAAACAGACATACCCCTTGTACTCAAAATTATGCTTCTGAGGGAATAATAAAACAACTAGCCAAACTTGCAAAACTTCCATGGTACTTGCTGTGTGCCAAATACTGTACTAAGGGCATAAGCCCATAATTTATTTCATTCTCATTCATCCTTACACACCTCATTTTATTTTATTTTATTTTATTTTTTGCAGTTTTTGGATGGGGCTGGGTATAAACCTGCCACCTCTGGCATATGGGGTCGGCGCCTTACTCTGTTAGAGCCACAGGCGCCGCCTCACACACGTCATTTTAACTTTGTGTAATAATTGGAATGATGACCCATTACCCAGAGAAGAAAACTGAGGTACAAAGAGGTTAAATACTTTAGCCTATGTCACACAATTAGAAAACAAAATCAGTATTGAGATGATACTTATTTGACATCCTGAGTCAAATAAAAATCATAGCCTTCTAAGTAGGGCTGCAGGCAGCTAGCCTTTCCAGCTTCAACCTCCTAAGGAAAGGAATAGATCTTTCCACAAGACAAAAGGGAAGTGGGGAAGGATGGAATTGCGGTGAGGGGCAGCCAGCCTACTAGTTGCCTAGATGAGCTGAGAACCACCCTTCCTAAAGAGAAATGATCACAGAGCTTGGATATGTTCTGATGTAAGAACCCCCCTCTGCATCCACAGGGGGATGCCAGGAGTGAAGATGGGGTACAAACCTGGGGTCATCAAGTGGAGACGAGGATTAAAAGACTGGCCCAACTCTGTTAAATCCCAAGGGAAAGGGCAGCAGGGACAACAGCAGAGCAATGAAATATTCAGGGTGACAACTGCACGAGAGACTTTTCATTAGGAGAATGAGCCCGTACAGCAAAGGCAGGAGAGAGAAACAGTCTTGAAGGGTTTGCACCGGGAGTAACAAAGCCTCAGTCACCAAACATTGATCCAAAGGGGAGGGAGGCTAAAAACAAGCCGGAAAATCCACCAGAGAACAGATGTGAGCCAGAGGAACAAAAGGGATGTGAAGGCAGTTGACAGAGCAGAAGGCTACTACTTAACCATCATCAAAAACATTTACCCCTTCCCTGTTTGAGGACTGGTAATGTGGTCAGAAAAAAGGTTTCCCAGGCACAGTGTATAATTAATTGCAGTGTTTGATTTCATATTTAGTAAATGGAGTTTAGAGTTTTTCCACAGAGCCATTTGAGTGTTCTCTAGACAATCTCTTTTTAATTGGAAGTTTAAGAACCGTAATAAGGAGTTTGTCGTGTTCAAATGGCTAAGTGCAGCTGGATTTAGCCAAAAACCCTGGTTACTGGACAGGTGTGCACACAGGGATGGCTTTGCTCACTTTCTTTTTCTCCCATCCTGATGGGGGAGGGTGAAAGTGATCTTTGCTGCTGATCTTGGTGTTTCAAAGTAAAGATCATGAAATTCATTCTTTCCACTTATTTTTCATTCAGTATGAGGGTGCTATAAGACATAGGCATAATCGGGTCACTAAGTTAATTCCAGTTAGCAATTTGTGCAATGCTGAGGTAAGGTTATTATTTCAGCTTAAATTCCTTCAGGGATTTTCCTTTCCCCATATGCCTCCTGTCTTTATTTTTTCCAGTTTTCTTTTGGTCAGGCCCTTTTTTAGTTTTTCACCCTTAAGGATCTCTCAAATGTAGTCAATATCGGGCTGACAACCTCCCTTTCTGATCATCTATGTTGAGTTTTCCACACAAATACTAAAACTGAGGAATGCTACCTGGTCCGTTAGCATAAAATATGTGTGCCCTTCTCCTCCCTGAAACTCCTTTAACGTACTTTTTATTTTATAATTACAATTTTTTTAAAGCTCTAATCACATGTAGGAAAGACGTCAGCTTTTCTTTCCATTTCACATGTACACATAGAGGTATTTAGTATAACCCCTGATCTGAAAATCTATCTGAAAATTATGTCCAATCATATCAAAAAGTATCACAATTTAAAGTATCTCTCCTGCCTTGTATTTTAGACAAATCGAACTGATAAAGGATGACAAATAAAAAACATCTTCTCTTTAAAAATCATTCTATTTGCATTCCACCCTCATGGAGTCCTCATAATCTCTTTTTAGTTGATGCCTGTAGCTCTGTTCTCATTTTTTCAATTTTCAAGAAGGAATTTTTATTTCTTTCAATTACATATGTTCCCAATATTTCAGTTGCCCCTACCATTTTTCCAATGAAGGGCCAAAAGTCATAGTTTTCTTACGTGTCTTGTGCCGCAGTCAACATTATAGTTAATGTCCTTTGTCTAAATTGCCTATTATCCCCTAAGTCTTTGTTGTTGTTGCGTTGTATTTTTCCATTCTCTTGAATATCTAATGCATTGATATTATTTTCTGAGATGTTCATTATTCCTAGTAATCTACCTAAACAGTGTACATTCTATTATTTTCTAAATTGTTTTTATACTATTTTTAAGGAAGTTTGAATAATTAGATGACTGTAGTACATGACTCTAAATTTCTTTTTTGATTATTCAAGAAAAAAAATCAGTTAAATATAGTGCCCACACATTAGTAGATATTAAATTATTTCAAAGATCATATATTTTTAATTCTAAGAAAACAAATTAAATGTACATATTTAAATAGAAAAACCAAAGAGCCAATATTTATCTTACTTAGAGACATTTCATATTTCAGACATAAAACTTAGAGAAAATGGAATTTTGATAAAGTAAATTTTACATTTCTATTCTCTTCGTTGTTCTATTTTGTTACATTTCTTTCAGAGTAGAAATAGCAAAGCTGGGATTGTATTTACAAAAAGTTATTCTTTGTGGAAGAAATTTTTGTGGTTTCTGTTTTGGCTTTTTCTTGGGTCCAAAAAACAAAATGAAAAAAGTGATAGAAATTAAAAGCCCTGAGTGAACATATCGTTTAAATTTAAAAATCATCAATGCATGTATCAAGATGACACTCTTTTTCCAAACTTGTTAAATACAATTATGTCAAGTGTAATGTCTGCTATTTTTACATGGCCTTAAAATTTAGACCACAAGACCATTAACCAATTGTTCCCATATTGAGAAGGGGAAAGTAGGTTGTCGGGGAGAGCTTATAATCATAAACAAGCAAGAAGTTTTATAAAAGGTGATTTGTAATTCTCTAACTTGAAATTGTGAAAAAATTCTAAAGCTTACCACCTCATTCCTTTTGAAAAGTTCATGAGAATGTATATCATGCATGAAAAATTACTGGTTATATCATACTAAAAAATAACTCCAGCCAAGGGAAGTAAGTGGCAGGCACCTGTCGCCTCAGCTATTCTGGATGCTAACATGGGAGGATGACTTGAGCCCCAGTCATTCTAAAAAAAATAAATAAATAAAAGAAAGAAAGAAAGAAAGGAAAAAGGGTTTAAATTAAATTCCAGATTGCATTTAAGAGGAAAATGTATGTAAAAAAATATTTTCAACTATAGTTACAAGTACTACAAAGAAGTATTAGATTTGATTTTACTAAACATGTAAAATGTTCCTGCTCCCAAAATATGATAATCAGTGTCCTATATCAGTCTCAGATGTGTTCTTTGAATCGTGGCCAAAGTTATGCTCTGGCACAGCCAGGCCACAATCCCCACAACTACGATGTGATGGCTATTAAAGACAAATGGAATAAATTTAAGGAGGGCAAGGAAAGGGGGCAAATAATGCATGTTACAAAATCAGAGTGGCTTCTCCCATGTAGAGCCAGTATCTTGACAACAGCTTGTCCTTCAGAACTGTAGATTACCAGATTGACAATATTGATTCCCAGTGCAAGCGTGCCCATTCAGAAGCTAATATTTCACAGAGAAGCAGTAATTCATTTTCTGCTTAAAGTTTAGTTTTTGACAAATGTCATAGTAGATTGTCTTAGCATATTGACGCTTATTAATATGGGTAGGGAAGGCCCTGGGACCCAGCTAGATCTTGTACTATGTAATATTTTAAATACTCAGCTAATGTTAGAGGTAATTAGGATACTGTAATGCCTCTGGAGAAGATTTCAGAGAAAACAATCTTTCTAAGCAAGCTTAAGAAGGCAGAGATCTGATTTGAACCAGGATTGTTAGGTGTTCTGAAACCGGAGAGGTCAGCCACCTGCTGTTCGAAACCACATCAATAGGAAAATCCAGGGAAGAAGTTGTCAATCACTATCAACTACAGTCAGCCTACTGGTGAAGAGCTGGTCCCAAGCCAAAACCCTTTACAGTCACATTCACCTTATATCCTAAGAAATTGTTTTGCTCTTAAAATTGGCAGTCTAAATTACTATGCAAGCCTAACATATAAATAATTATGACAACCACTTCTGCAAATTATCGCCCAGCCATTTGTAGTCACTATGACTATAACCTCTTGCTTCTATCTGTAAAATTCTCATTCTTGGGGAAGTTGCCAAATCTGTGGTTAGATTTAGACAATAAGAAATAAAATACAGAAGCTGAAAGCAATCAATGGGCTGTCAATCTGGGCAGAGCGCTGTGACATCATAGCTCACAGCAACCTCAAACTCTTGGGATCAAGCAATTCTCTTTTCCCAGCCTCCCAAGTATCTGGGAAGCACCAGCAGGCACCTGCCACAAGGCCGGGCTATTTTTTGTTGTTGTTGCAATTGTCTTTGTTGTTTTAGCAGGCTCCAGCCAGGTTCGAACCCGCTACCTGAGTGTATGTGGCTGCAACCCTACCCACTGAGCTACGGGCACCGCCCTATTTTTCATATTATTTTAAGTGAAAACCACATGAAAACACCTTCTGTAGCAATTTCTTTTTACTTCATGTAAGATGACAGTAAGTGAAGTTATGGAAGGGAAAGTTCTATGTTTCTGATATAGACCTATATAAAGCACAGCTCTGTGATTAACGGTTTTGTTCAAAGCATTAATAAGTTATTTAACTGAGACTGCAACTTAAATGCAGAGTTGCTAATGAGATTGTTATAAACCAAGCCTGAATGTTTGTCTTTAAGAGTTCAATCTGATGAAGGATAGATTCATACATTATCTTCCTGCATCAAGGATGCATGATAAGAGAAATGAATTTTAAAAGATTAGAAAAGGGTAAGCATGAAAAAGAGATAAGTTAATAAAGGCATGAGGAAAACCCAAAAGGGCAATTAGTCGTTCATTCCCACAACGGGGAGATAAAATAGACAAGGAGGAGAATTCCTCATAAAAGTGAGAAGTAAACAAATCAGAGGGTGGTAAAGGCTTTATTCACTGTACCACTATCACTCACAATCAAAAAAATATTGCCCATGCCACCAACACAGACATTCGTGCAGCAAAAATCCTTAAAACATTTCATATTTTATGTGTGTCATTCTAATCTTCAAACTCATTATTTTCAAAAAAAACAGAGACAACATTACAAAGTTCAAAAACAAGTGAGTAGCTTTTATTTATATTAGTATAATTCTCTTTCCCCCCAAAATATACATCTTTTTGGCCAGACACCCTAACCCTCATTTTCAGACTTATTAAATCTCTTTCGTTGCTAATGTACTCACTTCCTACAATTTGCACTACATTACCCCAAATTTGTCCTCACTCTGCAGAAGTGCTTCATGAAGACTCTCATTGTTTGCCAAGAAATTAACTCTCAAGAACAGGCAGAGGTTCCTACACAAGTGCTAATGAGCACTTGGCTCCCACACTGCAATCTCACCAACCTTGCCAATCTCACCGAGCCGCTGAGCTCTCACACCACAGTGTTAATAAGTATTTAACACCTTTGGGGAGACCTCCTGTGTCGGGGACAAAGCACCCAAAGGAGAGCATTTTAATCCTTAACCCCAGCAGTTCTCAAACTTTGGCACGTTTGGCATGTCTCAGAACCAGCCAGAGCGCTTCCCAAAAGAAAGATGTTAGGGCCCCTTCAGCAAAGATCCTGAAGCCCAGGGAGCTGCATCTTTATGCAAGGGAGTCCTGGAAATCTGCATTTATGTGTCTGTCCTCACCTATGATTATAATGCAGAGAATTCATAGATAAGATTTGCTCTGGACTGTCCCTGTGTTTACTTACGACTATTAGAATTATCTCCTTTCATTCCCAAATTATCCGGATTTAGGAAGAGAATAGATAGTCACCAACATTGGATGAACATCCTGCGTGGAGGGTATTTTGCCTTCCCTATTCTGGACTGTCTTTAAGGACAGGCTCTGGTCTCTAGATCACATCCCACTTGTGCTGTTGATTTCACTCGTGTTTCTGGATGTTTTTTATCTGCCACATGTGGATCTAGGCCTCAGGACAGAGTAGCAAAAGGAGCACGTAGCTTATGCTCCGTAAGAGTTGGGAAAAGTCGGATAATGAACAGGGAAGCACACATGCACAAAGATAATGTCAGGCAGGAAATTCTGCCGCAAACCTGAGACAGGAAGGGAGAGAGAGAATACCTTTGGGTTTGAAGCGAAAGAGATGGGGCGGTCAGGGAAGGCCAGCCTAATGACGTGAGCCCAGAGAAAGGAGCCTGAGTCATGAGGGCTTGATACATATGAGAAGCAGAAGCCATCAGTGTGGTTTAGGGATCTATCCCTTTCTAAAGGGAGAAGGACAGGTTAGGAAAATCATCATCAAAGTGACAGCAACATCCCCTGAGCCAGGCACAGCTGTAAAGACACTATAAACACTGATTTGTTTAATGTTTACAGTAACCCTGTAAAGTAAGTACTGTCAGTCCCACTTTTCAGATGAAGAAATACAGACTTAAGGAACTTGACCAAAGACCCACAGGTAGGCCAGGCAGGCTGACTCACGCCTATAATCCTAGCACTTTGGGAGGTGGGTGGATCACCTGAGCTCAGGAGTTAGAGACCAGCAAGAGCAACACCCATCTCTACTAAAAATAGAAAAAACAAGCTGAGCATGGTGGCTGGTGCCTGTAGTCCAGCTACTAAGGAGGCTGACGCAAGAGGATTGCTTGAACCCAGGAATTTGAGGTTACTGTGAGCTATGATGATGCCAGGGCACTCTACCCAGGGTGACAGAGTAAGACTCTGACTCAAAACAAAATGAAACAAAACAGAAAGAAAAACCTACAGGTAGTGAGTGACAGAACCAAGAATCACAGTTTGGTGGTTCTCACCTGTAATCCTCTAGCACTTTGGGAGGCTGAGGTGGGCAGATTGCTTGAGCTCAGGAGTTCAAGACCAGCCTGAGGAAGAGCGAGACCCCTGCCTCTAAAAATAACCAGGTGTTGTGGCAGACATCTTTAATCTCACTTACTTGGGAAGATGAGGATCTCCTGAGTCCAAGACTTTGAGGTTACTGTGAGTTATGATTTCACAGTGCTTTACAGAGAACCACAAAGTGAGACTCTCTCTTAAAAGAAAAGAAAATTAAATAAATAAATTGTCTCTCAATGGAAACAGTAGGTACAAAAATTATAAATAATCGATGGCAGTTAATTTTAATGGATGCTTGCTGTCATGCCACTTTAAGTACATTTTAGGAATAATCTCATTGTACCTTCTCAAAGCCCTCTGAGATAAGTACTGTTATTTTTCCCCATTTTGCTTACGAGAAAAACTGAGATGCAAAGAGAGGTTTATAACTTGCACATAGTCACAAGGCAGCAGATGTTAGTGCAGAGACACACCCCAAAAAGCCTCAAAACCGCCAAAAATCATATTGAATTCAATAACTTTGGCCTCTCTCTAGCCATATTTTTTACCATTAAAATAAAGAGTCCAGATGATTTTGTCTTAATTTTTCATTTTTAATATATCTTTAAAGTGGGCTTTCAGTATTTGCTTTGGAGTCTCTTACAGAGCACTTAAGTTTTTTTTTTTTCCAATATCTAAATGCTTCTTTGCATCAGAGCTATCGCACCTTCTGGGCTTCCCTGCTCTGTTGTGGCACATTTCCACTTTTCTATGCTACCCCACTCACTCTGATTTGCTCTTATTTTCCCATGTCATCATGTGTATGATTTGTGTCTCTTCCTTTTTATTTATGAAGACCAGATTTTAGGATGCTAGGGTATAAATTAAGCACTTATTTTCTGCAAAGGGCCCCGCAGGCCTGGTTCTGAAGTCTCTTACATACAGAGCAGTGAAGGGACACACACCTCTGTGTCTCTAATAACAGGCACTGATGCCCGGAATGCCTCTGGACTTCTGCACACTCCCTCAGTTCACAACCTCAGCCCCACATCCTGCCTGGCTCTCTCCATACAAAACCCACCTTGAGTTTTTATTTTGTACTTGCCTTTCTGTGTCAAGTTTTGCTTTAATCATTACAAAGTAAACATTTGCGTGATATCCCGGAGCCAGAAGAGCCACTGTAGTAAACCCTCTCCCTGTGAAGGAAGAGCTGTAGAAATTGTTGGAAAGCAAAATAAATAGAGTTGGTCGATATGTGTTAATTCCAGTTTTCTGGTGGAGTTGATGATTTTCTAAAGTCATTTGACCAGGAAAAGTACCCCATTTATCTTTAGCCTCCTCATTATCACTTCGCAAATAATACAAATTAGGAAGCACGGGTTCAGGGACTTACTCAAAGTTGTATAAATCAAACGGTAGTGTTAGAAACAAGGAACTGGAATCAGTGAGCAGGATGCCACCTCCACAGACAAAGAGATGCCGTCTGTGTGGAATCCTCCCGCACTACCAGAAATGGCAGGAAGCACACCCAGAGAACAATTCCTCACAGCAAAGCAGAAGAAGGACCACACTCGATCTAATCAAAATCTAGCAAGTGCACTGGAGAAATCATCGACTTTAATTTTTCGAAAACCATTAGTTGTCAAATTAGACGGAAGATGAAAAGGAAAAAATTGCCTTTTGCTGAAACCCACTGCTAAATTTGGTCAATTTTGTTGTTTATCAGTGCATAAAGTCCTTGAACTTACCATTTGACAAATCTGGAGGAAAAAACACACACACACTTGCCGCAATCAGGTGAAGTAGGTCATTAATGGTTTTGAACAGATACACAGGATTGCCTCATCCTGAGTCAATTAAGGCTTAGAAGAAAGTGTTTAAAATCTCTAAGGATTGACTACCATGGAACAGGTGGTCTTTCTACAATTGGCATTGTTTGTATAATTCTGGATTGCTCAGTGCATTTCTGTTTTTTTTCTAACAAGTCGCTCGTGAATTCAGAGGTCTTCCTTTTTTATATGTCAATTCCAGCTCAACGAGAAATCACCCAGAGAAAGCCAGAGGTTTTACAAGGCAAAAGTAGAAGCAAAATAATAATAATAATTTGCATTGTAACATTTCATATCCACACGCTTAGACAAAAAATGAAACACGTTAGTGAATGTGAAAAAATAAATCAAATAAATGCAGCACTTCAGTGACTTTCCAAGCTGAATCTCTGCATCACATTCAACCCTGTGGTGTCA
This sequence comes from Arctocebus calabarensis, assembly GCA_963573935.1. Taxonomy (NCBI): domain Eukaryota; kingdom Metazoa; phylum Chordata; class Mammalia; order Primates; family Lorisidae; genus Arctocebus; species Arctocebus calabarensis. Next base: position 25,894 of record CAUYON010062190.1, read on the forward strand.
GTCTAATGTGACTTGCCTGTCAAGGTTGAGAAGCTAAGCATGTATAAATTCCTAAGGCCAAAATTTCTCGGGAGAAAAAACTTCTGTTTCCCTCCCAAAAAACCAAAAATTAGGTAGACAGAGTTCAATGCACTACCCACATTTCTATTTTAAGACCTTGTCCTCCAAAAATCTCTCATTGGCCATCCGTCCCTCTGATAACCCATTAACACTCACAGAAGATTATACAAGGGGTTTTTACAGTGTCCTGCACTTCCCTCACCCTGGCAGATGTTATATGTTATTGCCATCGCTGGCATAATATATGTCTGTCCATCTATCAAAGTGTATTCATCCTCAAGACATGGAATAGCAAATACAATGGCTTAAACAATAAGGACATTTGTTATCCACTTAATATGAAGATGGGAGATGGGGTGAATTAACATTGTCATCAAAGGATTAGCTTCTTTCCTATCTTTTGGTTATTTCCAGCTAATCAGTTGTATCTTTTTAGACTAACCTACGATGGAACCCTGATTAAGTCACAAGTGTCCTGGTTTGTCTGGGAAAGTTTCCTTCTATGTCTTTGTGGCTATAATTATTTCCAGTATCTTCCCTTTCGTGCTCAAAAGCATTTCTATTTGAAGGAGAAATTACGCAGCCACTATATGGATGCCCTGGAGTAAGTTTCTTCAATTCATTGTGACTTGTTTTCTTTATAAATGAAGACAACACCTTTTGAATGAAGCACATGTGAGAATTAAGTGGGATATTTTATGTAGAATGCCCAACATTTACTTAATACTAAATAGACGACAGCTTTTTAGTTATGTTTCCTTGATGCCAAGAATGAAATGTAAGGTGGAATTCGGTTGATTAGAGGAAACGATTATGATTATTCAGACAAGAAATGAAGGAGTAAAACAGGAAAAGAAACCAAGGCCAAGCTGGCATTGAAGAACTTAAAGACAAATTGTAGATGGGACTGAAGGAGAAGCGTGAAAAGAAAACCTCCTTGATCTTATTGTACAACCCATAAAACAGACTTTAAGGGAGAAAGAAGGACGGGCAGATGAGACCTTCAGTTCTATTTTGGACCTGTCCAGTTTGACCAGGCTCTCAGTAAGAAATACACCACTGGTGCTCACGCCTGTAATCCCAGCAGTCTGGGAGGTCAAGGCAGGTGAATTGCTGGAACTCAGGAGTTTTAGACCAGCCTGAGCAAGAGTGAGACCAGGGGTCTAAAATAGCTGGGCATTGTGGTGGGCACCTGTAGTCCCAGCTACTTGGGAGACTGAGGCAAAAGAATCGCTTGAGTCTAAAAGTTTGAGGTTGCTGTGAACAACCTACACTCTACAGAGAGTGATAAAGTGAACCTCTGTCTTAGAAAGAGAGAAAGGAAGGAAGGATGAAAGAGACTTCTCTTCCAGGAACTGAAAATGGAGCTTAGGAACTCAGGATGAAGCTTGAGGCTGAAGAGAGAAATTTAAGCTACACAGAGAGCATAGAGAAAGCAGACAAATGAGGTGCGACGTCTCATGCCTGTAATCCTAGCACTCTAGGAGGCTGAAGCTAGCAGATTGCTTGAGCTCATGAACTCCAGACCAGCCTGAGCAAAGCTAAAAACAGAAAAACCTAGCTAGGTGTGGGGGTGCACTTCTGTAGTTCCAGCTACTCAGGAGGTAAAGGCAAGAGGATTGCTTGAGTTAGAGGTTGCTGTGAGCTGTGATGATACCCTGCTATAACACTCTACCTAAGGGCACAAAGTGAGACTCTGTCTGTAAAAAAATAAGAAGAAAGAGAGAGAGAAGATAAATAAGCCAAAGATTGAAGGGGGGGGGGGGCAAGCGGCACTTTTTTTAAAATTCAGAGTTAAAGCATAGTCTGAAGCTACAAATTAGCAAAATATTTCCAAGTATCTGCTCTTGGGGGAAAAAACGTTGGTTCAGTATTCAGAAAACTATCTAATCTGAATTCATGGGTTCATTACTTATACAACTTTCTACTTCATTTCGTGTATTGCTCCATCATCTAGTGGGTATTATCAAATCTGTAATAAATGCTGGAAAATAACTCAATCCTTAACACATGTGTGAGGAATGTCTGTATTCTTTTATGATGTCATTCTTTTTTTAAAAAATAACAATAACAATGTTTAAGATAAGGACTAAAAACAAAAACCCCGTAAGAAGAAAAATACATTCAGAAAAGAAATCAGATGGTTACCGCATCAAAATATTAAGCAATATTAATAATAATGATGCAAAGAAAGGGATATTCACATTGTCAAATAAGAGTATGTCTATTATAGAATGCTTTGACTCTGAGGCTCAGTATGGAGTCATCAGTTAACTTCTTATTTTTCTCCCCAAAGTCTCAAAAAATAAACAACTAATATTTATAAATAAAAGTAAAAGACAATTTCAAAACACAGATCATGCCAAATCTTGTAGACAATAGAAAAAGAAGAAAGAAGAAAAAAGAAAAAGAAGAAATACTTCAAAATCATTGTACTAAATCTGGATATATGACATGTCAATCTATTGGAGATTTTCTGTCCCCTTGTGTTGCTGTTGTCACCACTACCCCAAATCTATTCCAGAAGCACATGCAGACTGATTCCTCACAACAGTCTAAGTAACATGCTCCCTGAAAAAATCGGAAAAATTAATTTCCCCATCAATACTACCTGAGCCTTCTAGACTCTCAAATAAAGGTTGTTTTGTTTTCCCTAGAAACGATACTAGATATTTTTCTTACCTTCATCAAAATATATTTCAATATGAAATTAATAATATTAAGCTGAATATAATACTGTTTTGCTGTACTATTATTTAATCCTCAATTTTTATTTGTATACATCTAAAGGAATCACATTTAATTTTTGAAATGTTTTCTCTAATTTGTAATAAAAGATTTATTTGCTAATATATGTTTTTTGTATTCATAAAAATCTGGGGGTTTTAATGATTTTGGTAGCTATACTCCAATTGTTATGCAATCTAGATGCATATCTAAACTTTGACATCCTTCTGGAATAACCACTGGTCATAAGACAGCATGAAATAATCCTTTTCTGTATCCTAACGGTTTTTCTTTCTGTTCCATGGCATATTCCAAAATGCTGCCACCTCTGTTCTGCATTACCTACATCTTTCATTAATTTTATGATCTCAACTTAACTTTGCAGTGCTTTGCAAAAGGAAACAAATTAATTAAAGTACACCAACAGCAATAAGGATATCTCTTCCCAGTAACAAAAACAAATGCCTTGGAAAATGCCTTTCTGCAGTTTCTATATTGTAGCCCTATTACATCACCAGTTAGAAAGATCTTTTGCAGTAGAACAGTAGGCATGTATACAGACAAAAACAGACCAAAAACCAAATAAAACAAAAAAGATGAAATAAACTGGTGATCCAGGAACACCCAAGCAAGATAAGTGAAATTTCCAATCCCCAAAAGATCACATCAGCCTCAAACACAGGGGCACACATGAATACCCCATTCTACACTGATATGAAAAAGGACGGGTCAATTCCAGGCTAGCAGAGAAGACATTCTCAAGGCAATTTACCAATTATCTCTCCAAATTTCCAGCCTTAAGAAAGTAGCGTCAAATTTAGATTATATGAAGCAGATACTGGCAAATGACTGAAAGGCAAGAAGAAGCAGCATTTTCCTAATTAAAATTGTGTCCTCTAGATATTTTTGCTGATTTATGAAAGAGCTACACTACCACGGCATCAAAATTATCAGCATTTATTTATTTTAGTTAATAAACCAAGTTTCCTAGAGCTACTGTAAACCCTGTGATATTTCAAATCTTTTAGGTGGCAACAAATTGACCAAACATTGTTTGCTTCTAAAATTTCCCTGGGGAAATGACCAATTTGTGGCAGTTACCCTTTTCAGTTTAAAATGCAGAAGTAAAACCAGTAAGTTTATTATTTGTTTGTTGTTTATTTGTTTGTTTGTTTTGAGGCAGAGTCTCACTATGTCACCCTCAGTAGAGACCTGTGGCATCACAGCTCTCAGAAACCCCAAACTCTTGGGCTTAAACGATTCTCTTGCTTCAGCCTCCCAAGTAGCTGGGGCTACATGTACCCACCACAACGCCCGGCTATTTTTTGTTGCAGTTGTCGTTATTTAGCTGGCCTGGACTGAATTCAAACCCCCCAGCCTTGGTGTATATGGGCAGTGCCCTAACCATTGAGCTATAAGAGCCAAGCCCAGTAAGTTATTTTTTAAGGCAAAATGTTTATAAACTCAGTCACACTGTTTAACAGATCAGTACATTGAGCACAGTTAAGCATTAATAGATTGCACATTTCAGAAACAGGTAGACGAGAATAATTGGAAAAGTTCCTAACATAAAGAAAAAAAAATTCAAGGTGATATTTATACAAACTACCCTTGCTTAATTACAGAAATGTATCAAATTAGCACATGTACCTTGAAAAATGTACTCAAGAAAACATTAAAAAACAACAAAAACTCAAAATGAGTTAAAATAAAATACAATATTGGTTTTCTAGGGCACTGAAGAGCATTCTGCTTTCTAAATGACATACAGAAAAATAAAATAATAAAAAAATGTAGTTTTAAACTATAGCCTACTAATTTACAGTTTAGGGATAATTTACTAGATTATGCTAATTTGCTAGATTACGTTTTCAAGGTTCTACTTGCTGTATGTGTATCATCCTATGCAAACGCTATCTACATACACTTTCCGGCACACATCTTGGTGATACTGGATTTTAAGATGCTCCTCTCATGTATATGTTGATGTCATGCCACTTATTTCAGCCTCACAGCTATCAATGAGCCCAAAGTCCAAGGGCCTCCTTTTGTCTCAAGTATGAATCTGCTAAAATAGTATCTTCTCATAGCTGCCTAGTGTCACTTCATTCCAAACTCTCTAGGGCGACGCCTATGGCTTAACAGCATAGAACACTGGCCCCATATCCCGGAGCTGGTGGATTCAAACCCAGCCCCGGCCAAAAACTGCAAAATAAATAAATAAATAAACATTTTTTTAAAAAAGAAAGAAAGAAATGTAGTCTACAGGTGGCACCTGTGGCTCAAGGAGTAGGGCACCAGCCCCAGGCAAAACTTTCAAAAAAGAAAAGAAAAGAAAAGAAATGTAGTCTACAGTCAGGACTTCAATTTCACAGTTTTCATTAAGAGTCTTTTGTTCAAAGGCAGCACGGGGGCAATAAAGCTGTGAAAGGCACACATTTACCTCTGAACCCATGTTTAGAGTCATGAGTAATGTGTCTTATTTCCACAAATAAAAATTGGGTAAAACTACAAGACTTCGATCTGGTCCTAAACTACCCTTGTTGATGTAGAATCAGTTCATTTTCATGAGCCCCATTTTCTTCACCTGCAAAGCAAACCATCTGACCTCAGTGAAGTTTAGATCACTGTGAGAGACAAGCGTCTCTTCCACTGTATTCTACTCCCAAAGTTGTCCACATGCGGAGAAATCCTCTAGACTGTCACATCGTATTTTAGCTGGCCTTTGCTGCTTACATTTCCTCCACGATATCTCCAAATTTAGATGGGCCCCTTCAGAAAACCCACTTATTCTTTTTTGGCAATATTAATTTTATAAACTTCTCTAAATGGCTATTCCAATATAACAAAATAAGATAATACAAGTTTATAATCCTGTCTGAGGGTGCAAAAAACATTGTTTCGATTTGGCGTATATATGTACCAGAACAATTCTATCGATGAAATCCATGTGGGCTTTTAACTCTTGACACTACAGAAAATTGGAAAGATACTTGTTTTGTTAGAACTAAAAGTAACTATTCTTTCAGAGATTACACAGAAGAGTTTTAGCCCACAGATTTGTCATGACTGGAAAAGGTGGTGAACTCTCCATCCGAAAAACAAACTGACAGCTGATGAAAGATTTCCTGCTCCCAGGAATCTGGTTGTTCTGGCTACACCCTAAGTTTTGCAATAGAGCATTTCAGTGCAGCTTGGCACAACATGTCAGCTCCACCTCCAAAGTGTAATGTGTGCAGTGGGAGATAAATATCACGACCGCCAATATGAGTAAACTGTTCTGGATAGTTTCTCTTTTTATTTCATAGTTGTGTCATACCGAAAAACATAAGCTATGCAAAGCTGATTGGGGTAAGAAAATAGTAAAGATGGGCATTTTATAAAAACATAAACATCTAAAACATATTCCCAGGCAGCTATCATGTAATATTAGGTTTTTGAATAAATACTAGGATATAAATTATGGGACTCAACAAATAGCTAAAATCAAGATCTCTTAGTGGAAGTTTAGTAAGATAGTAGAATATCTGGAATTTGAAATAGGATACCAATATTAGAGAAAGTGCCATATCATATACATTGTATTCTTTAGCAAATCATTTGTCATTTGATACTTTGGTTTAAAGACTATCTCAAGATTGGTATCTTTACCCTTATATAAGTGAACAATATTAATGGTTTTAAACTATAAATCTGGGTATGTGCCTGTACATATATTTGGGAGGTGTACATAGATAAATATGTAAAGCTGATATTGTAAAAAAAAGTTGATTGAATGGTTATTTTAATTCATGTTTATACTCAATAACATAAGATAATGTAAACATTTCTTTTGTTTTTTTTGTTTTTTTTTTTTGGGGGGGGACAGAGTCTCACCTTGTCACCCTTGATAGAGTCCCATGGAGTCACAGCTCACAGCAACCTCAAACTCTTGGGCTTAGGTGATTCTCTTGCCTCAGCCTCCCAAGTAGCTGGGACTACAGGCACCCACCACAAGAACCAGCTTTCTTTTCTCTTTTTTGGTTGTAGTTGTCATTTTTGTTTGGCAGGCCGGGCTGGGTTCAAACCCACCACCCTGGATGTATGTGGCTGGTGCCCTAGCCACTGAACTACAGGCACCGAGGCAACATTTTATTCTTGTACCTTAGCTGGTTGAAGGTACATGCTCATATTTCAATATAAAGTTTATTGATATTTAAAACAACAAATTATTACAGAGAATCTTTTCCTTTGGGAAAGAAGTTATAATTACTTCCCCATCCTCGTCTTTAAACATACCAGGACAATAAAACTTACCTGAAAAATTATTTCAGTCCACCTATGAATCAAATATGTGCATTTTTTACAATCTGACCAAGGACAGCTTAAAGTCCATGCATACTCAGCAAGCTTTATTTTTTCCGTCACCCTTAATTACAATCACTGTACTGTGATTTTACCTTAAAATCTTCATGAGACAGAATGAGAGGATGTCTGAGCTAAAAAAGGCATAGTAAGCCATTATAAGCAGAACGCTTTTTTTAAACTATAGGAAAAAGTAGTTTTAAGGGTTTTTTATTAGTAAGCCATCTGTGTTAATAACCAAATAATAGCTCTACTCATTTGTTTAAATATATAACAGTAATAATGTAGGGGAAATAGTCCAAATCTTAGATTATAACTATGTACCAAAATGTCATAAAATATTGGGGGCTGTATTTATCGTGTTCAGGAAACTGCATTCACAACCAATTCTGAGAATAAAAATAATTTTTAGTTAAGAGAACCATACTGTAAACAGTTTAACCTTGCATGAAAGGATGGTTTTAAGAGAATCAATTCAGAGGTATTTAATTGATTAAAATAGGAAAATATATTTAAAACATAGTATAATTCTAGGAATTAGGGGATTTATTTAAGATAATATATCTTAATCTTTAAAGTGGTAGTGAGAATGTAGGATATAAAATCTTCAGAGTTTATGAAGATTGGTAGAGATTTCTCGTAAAAATTTAAAGGAGTTGGGGGTCAATAGGAAAATGTATACAGAGAAATTTGGGGGACATTTAAGGTCAATCAAAGAAAATATTTTACCTTATAGACTCCAAATAAACAGTTCCCACCAGCTCTTATAAAATCCTCTATGTTTATTAAATGTGAACCATTTTTACCATTTTTAATTCATACTGTAGAGGAGGCACGTATTACAGAGCCTTGTATCCACCTTGCAAGTCTGAGGCTTCTTTTCAGGTACTACTCCAAAAAGCCTTTAACTTCAGCCAGTTAAGATTTCATAAATTAGCACTGACTAAATTTACATACTCATCTGACATTGTTTATGGCCCTCATCTTCTCTAACTGTCTATGTTTACTCTGATTCTGCTCACACTTCCATCTGATTTTAAATTTGTAGTTATGGCATGTCTTTGGGGGTGTACCTTTTTTTGTATATACCCAGGAGATTTTCTGTATGTGTGTGTATAGAAAAATGCTCACTGGAAAAGGCAGAGTAGAGTTAATTGTAGGATTCAAAACCTGTTACTCAAGGCGTTTTGACTATTTTCACTGAAAGATTTGTGTGCTGATACATAACTTTCCTGAAGAAAAACCTCCATTCAGGAACTCGCTGCAGAAGCATTTTACCTCTGCCAGCCCTTTTCCCCATTTATGTCTCTGCTTATAAAACACTGCCTGCCCTGGGCTCCATGAATAAATAAATATACATAAGCCCTCTGGAGAAATGTTTATGTGCACATACCCAGTGTCCTGTGGAGTTCTTAAAGCTGTAAGGTATCAACTAAATGAATAGCAATCCATCTATATTTTTTAAAGAAAATATGGCTAACAATCTACAAGGACGCTCAGTTTTCTGTTCCAATGATAAACTCATTTCAGCCCTTAGCTTCTGTAAATGTCATAGCCCGTATACTTTCTTCCAAAATCGACTTCACAGAGGGCCAGTATAGTGTGAATTTTGCCAACAAGAGATAATATTTCGGAAGGATCTAATGAGCCTGTAGTGTGTTGTTCAATCATTGTATTGCACAACTTCCAAATAGGCTCTGAAGGTTTGGAGGATATACAGTTGTGTTTTGTTTTAGAACTTGACCCAAATGTATGACGGCTGATCCTGAGAACAACTGCAGTCTGAGCCAGATGAAAGTAAATGGAAATACATTCTTTGGTTTTGAATGGGGAATCCATCTGTGAGTAGACCATCATAAATAATTGTAAGCTGAGCGACCAGCAAAGCGATCCTTACCAAACTCATCAGAGAGGACGTTCTTGGTGGTCACAATCCCTCGGTTCTTTGCTGTTTAGTCAGGAAATTACATCTGAGATGAATTTAATTTCATTCCCATTTGAAAAATTAATCTGATTCTCCATTTAGGAATTATGGGGGAATTCACAGTTACCCATTAATTCCCCCAAACTTTGAGAATCCGTTTGATGGCGATGATTTATCACTATTGAAGCCCATAAACGACCCTCATTTTCCAGTATTTTCCGTCTTCTCCTCTACTCAAGGCTCCCTTGATAGTACCGGAAGCTTTTCCAAGCAATTCCCAGGACAGCTCAAGTTTTTGCCAGAGTTGGTGCAAAAGCTTTCAAGGAATCACAACTACAAAACTTGGCAAAGGAACTTTGTTTCGAGCGGGAGGGGGTGGAGGGAACCCCTGTGTGTCCCTTTTCCCTCTCTCAACCCTTTTTCTAAAATCTTGACATCCACCGGGTGGAAAAGTAGGTTAATTAGGCAGGAGTCTCTGGCTCGGCCGCGGCGGCGGTTTCCAGGTGGCTGAGAGCCCCGCGGCCTTCCGAGCGCCGAGTGATGAAACCGGGAGGGACCCCACACAATGGGGCAATTATTTGTCTGAAGTTCCATCCTCTGCGGAGCTCCTTGCATGATTCAAGCGTAATTAGGCCGACGGTGTTCCCTTTAAAGGCGTGACTTTGAGAGGGGAAGGGGGGTTTTATTTACTTTGGGGCTTCATTTGGAGAACAGCTCCCGGATGAGCGGAAAATGATTACAGGCAGATTTGCACCGTCTGCACGGAGAGTTCAATAAGTTTGTTCTCCCGCAAGTCGAAGCCTTTCCAACTTTTTTCCCACCTACTCGCTCCCCGTTTGCAACCTGGTGCCACAGACTCGCATTTGAAGACCGAGGGCTGAAAAAAAATGACCCACCTAGGACTGTGCTCATGCGCCCAATAGTCCAAAGGCTGGCCGTCGCCCTGAATTGGATCCCCCGCCTCCATACAACTCCCAGGATGTCCAGGTCACTGAGATTAGGTCTGAGTTATTGGTTCGGCTCAGGTCTCCTTGAACTGGGTCTCAGAATCTACCTCTAGTTGAAATTTGACCCTAAGAAGTCCCCAGGCAGACAGCAAGCTTGGGCATTGAACCAAACTCAGAATAAACCAGCTTTGAGGTACAGGGGCATGCTTGACCCAGTGAGGAAAAAGCTGCAGTGTTTTATTTGTTTTTCTATTTTTTATGATTATATTAGAGGAAGCTACTGGAGGTGGTAGAGGGCAGGCAATCAAGTGTAGAGTTTAGAAATGGCTCTACCCAGAAGAAGGTGCTGTAGACAGCTACATATGCGATTCAAAAGGTTTCACTCCCTGTCATCCAACATTGTTTGTAAATACACACTCAAAGTACATATGTGTGCGTATATATTAAGAGACTGGTAATTAGCCTACTGCATATTATCTAACATATAATAAACATCTAATATTTGTTGCCATATATACTACCTAAAAATTATATAATTTTATGTACTATTGTAATACATAAAAATAAAATCTCAATGTACACCAAATAAAGTAGTATGTGATATATATTAGATTATATATATAATATGGCTATCTATACAAATACAAAAATATGTGAATGTGTATTTATTTGTGCAGTAATATTGCACTTCTGGGCCCGTATTAAGCAATCCATATTAGATTTTAGGATCAACTTGGAAACTATATTCCACACTCTTTCCCCTGGTGAAAAATTTCTGGTCTCTTAACACGGGCATAAAATTATCTTTCTTTCTTCCTCAAAAGCTAGACTGCTACCCATCACTTCTATGGCAATACAAAGGAAGTTCTTGTTCAAACTGCAGCTACCTCAGCCCTAAGCCTATAATAGATGGAGCTCCTGCTTTCGAGAAAGTTGCTGACTACACAGGCCACTGAAAAAGTACTCAGAGGTTTTGCTTCTGCCGTTCTCTGGGGGGGTTAGTGGGGAGCTTCAGGAAGTTCTTCATTCTGCTGGGCTAGGTCATCATGTCACCCTGAGGCCGTGGCCCTGGTGGAACCGGGTTGTTAGAGGTGGCTGTGTTTGGGGGAGTCCTACAGGTCTGGCTTTCCCTGTGGCTCTTTCCACCCAGGGATCTGGGCACTTTGGAAACACTTGTAGCCGTGGAAATCCTAAAGGGTGTGCAAAGGGAGACCCAGCATTATTTTCCTACTATTTAATATTCTTTCCTGGGTTTTTTATTCTAGATTTTCTTAGGTGCTATTCTGTGCCAGGAAAAAAATAGGTTTTCTTGACTACACAGGGGTTTAGAGAAAGAAAGCTCACAGATTTTTATTAGCTTTTTGACAAGAAACTGGATGGGGAGTGGACCAGTGCTGCACTAGGAAAACACAAGCAACCAGCTTCCTAGGACAGGGTGGGGGAAACGCTTTGCTTTAATCTGGTTCTGTGCACCTCCCCCACAGACCCCAGAGCTGCTGCGAGTTTAATATTAATTGAGGTCCTGAGCTGTATTGGGAACATATTCTAATGTCTATAGAAACTTGGTGGAAAGAATTTGATGAATGTGTCTAATTGGTTTAACTCTCCATCTATTCAAGAGAAGAAAAGACCCATCATTAGACTTAATTAAGTTTTCTTTTCTTTTCTTTTTTTTTTTTTTAGTCGCTGCCTTTAATGATCATAGAAACCTCAAGGTCCAACATTGGCTTCTGCGTCATTTTAATTACCCTGTTTAGTTGTTGGAAATGTGGCAAAGTTATCCAATATTTCCCCATATTTCTTCCAGCTCCTTGGGAAGTGCCTTGAACAGGGTGGGGCTGCCTCCAACCCAGAAAGGAGAGGGCAGTGTTTGGAAAATTGAGGTTGAGTTGGCTGGCGTGGTTTATGATTCATTTTTCGGCTAGGCAAATCCCCAGTGCTGGCTATTTGAAGAATACAGACCACTTCTTTCTTTCTTTTTTTTTTTTTTGTAGAGACAGAGTCTCACTTTATCACCCTCGGTAGAGTGCCCTGGCATCACACAGCTCACAGCAAACTCCAACTCCTGGGCTTAGGCGATTTTCTTACCTCAGCCTCCCAAGTAGCTGGGACTACAGGCGCCCGCCACAACGCCCGGCTATTTTTCTGTTTTTGCTGTTCGGCCAAGGCTGGGTTTGAACCCGCCACCTTCGACATATGGGGATGGTGCCCTACTCGCTGAGCCACAGGCGCTGCCCCAGACCACTTCTTGAGGAATGATTTGCCATCAGATTTGTCCTCAGCAAATGTCTCACCAAACTACCCCCAAATAGAATTCATTAAAAACTCAGAAACTTGCAGGTAATTTTTCTGGAAAGAGGGCTGCTGAAAAACTTCTACACACCAGATCCAATGATGAAGTTCCTGATCCCCGTGTAAGCTACCCAGGAGATTCTGCACTTACTGACAAGACAAACTGCACTTACCACATCCCCTCCCTGGCTGGCCAGAACATGAAGTCCCCACGTCAGTCATTCTAGTATTTTCTTTTAATTCCTATCATTTTCCTGGTGCTGGAAATAGGAAGATGGATATTTGGGTTTTGGTTTTTTTTTTTTTTTTTTGGTCCCTCGTTGGTTTAAGTTCCTTACCCAGCTCCCTCCAGCAAATCTCATGCAGAAGCAAATAGGCTCCCAGAGCCACAATTAGAATGTTGTATATTCACCCATTCTTCCTGTTAATTAAACTTCTTAAAGTTTCTATTGGCTGGGTCCTCAAGGCTTTCTCCCTCACTGTAAGCAGGAACTTAGTAGCTTCTACTACTCAGAACTTTGGCTCTCTTCACCCTTGATGTTCTCTCTGTTGTTTAAAGAAAAATTTAAAACAACCCAACCTCTTGAGCATGCAAGAATAAATGGCAGGAATTTTAGTTCCTTGATTAGAATCAAAGACTCTTATCCAGTCAGAATGCATTTAAGTAGCAACACCTTGCTAGCACCTCAAAATTTTGGTATGATTTTTATCTCCATCTTTCCAAATTTAGAGAAAATTAACCTAGATACCTCAGATGAGTACTTTTTCAGTGGCCTGTGTAGTCAGCAACTTCCTCTAAAGCGGGATTCCATCTATTGGCTTAGGGCTGAGGTATCTGGTTAATCAACCTAGATGAATGGTTAAAATCACTGGAGAATAAATTTTCCAGTGTCAGGCAGGGATTTGTTGATAAAAATGAAATTTAGGAATTTTTTTTCTTGAATGGGATAACAAGGAAATTAACTTCAAATGCCAAAAAGGACCAGTGAACAAAGAGTTCTCCAAGCAAAGCAGGCAAATGGCTGACTATTTGGCAGGTGTCGTTTGCTACAGCTTTGTACTTGGACACAGCTTGTACTTCTTGTACACAGCTGTTTCAAATGGCTCAAGCTTGGCTCTTTGAGAATCTGAACTGCTCTGTTGACTTTGGGTTGGATGAAAGCCCAGATGACCAGTGACATGAGGATGGGTCAGACCCCCAGCTTGACTGCTCAGGACATAATTCTGAGAAGTGTATCCCACAACCCCCAATACAATGGGAGCCACAGAGTCTGGAGGATGTGTTTGGGTGGAAAAGAGTCTAGAAGCTGTAAGAGGCTTCGTCTCAGGAGCCACTCCCATACCAGCTTACCTGCAAACAACGCTATAATTTCACCTCAGCTAGCACACCTCCAGTGAGCCCTGGCTTTGCAACATCTCCAGACAAGTTGAAGTTGCTGCATCATTCCAATAGGGTCTGAAAACCATCCTAAAACTCAACTCAGGGGCCTACCTTTCCCACTGACCCCTCCCTGTGTGTCCAGCATAATCTCCTCCCTTGCAGGTAATGAAGGATTGGAGGTGGCATGGGGAGAGAGTTTGGATTTCAAAGCCATTTCATCAGGAAAAATGGAAAACCTGGTCTAGAGTGGTAGAGATGGCTGAATCCCTGAGGCATTCCTTTAGGGCCTCTTTAGTGGCCATCAAGACCCAGGACCACCACCCTCTACCCTATAGTTTAAGAGACACCCTCCTCCCTCACCCCCTTATGTCATCAGACTTATATTCTCCAGCTTCTTTCTCAGACAGACAGCAGGAGACGAAAAGATTTCTGTTTTACAAGACCATTCTTGTTAATAGTTTTATTGTGATTCTCAACCTTAGGAAGCTATTCTGTATTGTGTCCCATTCCATTCTTGGAAAGGGAGGTTATCTCTCTGTCAATCTCTCTCTCTCCCTCATACCTTTACCCTATGCTGGAGTTTTTACATTGGTGTTCTGTGACATAAGGAAAAAAGTGTCTGGAGGTGTTGGGCTGCTGAAAGGGAGGCAGAAAAAAGAAGGCCTGGGAGTAACCATGTCCCCAGCCTGCCCTACTATGTTTTTTTGCACAAGCTGGCACCAATGCAGGGCCTCAGACCCCAGCCCTGGTGGGAAAATGGACAACAAGACAGCTCCAGTGGCTAAAACAGAGCCCATTGACCATTCAGCCATGCTCACGGCTCTCTTTCCATAGTGTCCAGCCTGACCCCAGGGCCGGTAGTGGCCAGTACAAATGCTTAACTCTGCCCTGGGAACTGGCTCTTTCTCTTCCCTCAGCTGTGCTGGCCTCTGTGTATTTGCAAACAACTAAATTGACTTCTGGAATATCTATCTGCTAGCATTGACTTTGGGGAAACTGAAGGAGAGGCCCACAGCCTCTGAAGGGCTGGCGCCCCACAGGCCTGTCCAAGATATCCCAGCTGATCTCTTCTTTCCAGAGGAAGCAGATAGCCTGTAGCTTTTGAAAATGCATTTTTTTTAAGTTTCCCAGCCATAATCAAGTGCAGCAGAAGCTGGACAGCAGGCCTACAAGCTGCATGGAGGATGTCTCTGCAGGTAGAGAAGACATTCACTTAGTTCTATTAGTTTCAGTGCACTTCTACTGACAGACTAAAGTTTCAAAAGAGTACAAATCAGACCAGGGCATGTGCCCTCATCCTGTAATCCTAGCACTTAGGTCTCAGCAGGTTATCCTAGGCCAAGGGAGGAAGATCCCATGGATGGAGATGGAAATTATTCTTCTTAGTAAAGTATCTCAGGAATGGGAAAAATACATATTCAATGTACTCAGTACTACTGTGAAACCAATTTATAATCACTTACACTTGCATATGAAAAATGAAACACAACTATAGCCTAGGATGAAGGAGGGAAGTGGAGGGGAAAGGAGGGGGTGGGTCGATAGAGGGAGGGTTAGTTGAGGGACCACATCTATGGAGCATATTGCAAGTATAAGTTGAATCTATCAGGTGTAGAACACAAATGCCTTAATGCTGTAATTGTGTAAATGAGGTGAAGGCTATGTTGATTAGTAGGATGTTAGCACTCCAATTGGTACAAATAATCAACACATTGAATCCCATAATGGCATAAGTATATTCATGATCTACGTACAAATGACTTAATAAAAAAAAAAAAAAAAAAGGAGGAAGATCCCTGAAGCCACGACTTTAAGGCCAGCCTGAAGAAGAGTAAGACTATCCTTTCTCTAAGAAAAGTAGAAAATTTTTCCAGGCAAGATGGCACCTGCCTGTAGTCCCAACTACTTGGGAGACTGAGGCAGAAGGACTGCTTCAGCCAGGAATCTGGGGTTGCAGGGAACCCTGATGACACTACCCTCTAGCCCCAAGCAATAGAGGGAGACCCTGTCTCAAAAAAAAAAAATACATAGGGCAGCACCTGTGGCTCATCGAGGAGGGCGCCGGCCCCATATACCAAAAGTGGCGGGTTCAAACCCAACCTCGGCCGAACTGCAAAACAGAAAAATAGCCGGGTGTTGTGGTGGGCACCTGTAGTCCCAGCTACTTGGGAGGCTGAAGCAAGAGAATTGCCTAAGCCCAGGAATTGGAGTCTGCTGTGAGCTGTGTGATGCCACAGCACTCTACTGAAGGCAATAAAGTTAGACTCTGTCTCTACAAAAAATAAATAAACGAATAAATAAATACATAAATAAATAATAAATCACCAGGTCACCACCTGTAAGAGGCAAATTAATCTTTTAGATATTTAAAATAAATTTTGCCCTCAAAGCCTAAGTCAGTCTGCCTTGATACAGTATCTAAAAAATACTTCATTTTCTTTTCTCTCTCATTTTTTTTCAGATATGCAAATTGAAGGGCTCTCTAGCATGAAGGTGTCTAACTTAACCAGATCTCCTCCCCAGGATCATCTGCCCCTTTGGGACTTCTCTGTTGGCAGAGCTGTGAGGAACTCAGAACTATCTGCAAAGCCTACTGTTGGGTCTTCCCCAAATTTCTGGGACCCAGGGTGCTCTGCGCCCCACCCAGTCCACACCTGGGTACCTGAAGACACTACTTTCCCCTCCTCACCCTAGAACTGCCACACAGAACTTTTACTATTGTCCCCAGCTCCATTTGATTAGGCAATGAAGCTGCCTAACACCTGTTCCCTTCCCTAATTTTAGTGGATCTCATTTTTTCTAAGTGCCCCTACTGACTTGAAGGTTTTTTCCAGAAGCTCCTTCTGCAAGGAGGGTCAGGCTGACATCTCCACGGAGAAGGATGAAGAAGGTGGTTGGGAAAACCAACCGAGGCAGAAGAGACTGAGCTCTGGGTGCCTCCTCTTTTATCCTCTTCATGACATTGTTTGCAATGACGGTCTAGTTTAGATATGAGGAGGCCAGCACCTCCCTTGAAAGGGAAACAGAGGACTGAATAAAAAAGAAAAAAGTACTTTGTAGTCCGCATCGTCCATCTTTAATTCAGAGACGCATCTATACTCCGGGGAGCTCTGCCTTTGATCTCTTTGATTTTTTTACGCCAGATCTGTTATGGACTAAAATTCCTAGGTTTTCCATAGAAACATCTCCATTCCTTCAGGATATTGATGTTTTCTTCTTCCTGGGGGTTATGATATGGTAAATCAGATTCAGAAAAGAAGGGACAATGCCAGCATTCATAGGCCCGGGTGGGCTTTCCCCCTCCCTCTCTCTCATATTCTTTTTTTTCTCAGTCTCATACAAATATTTTCTGCCTTCCTCTCTCTCTCTCTCTCTTCCTCCTTCCCCTGTCTTCTTCCTTCCTTCCACCCTTTTCCTTCCCTTCCTCCTTTCCTCCCTGCCTCATTTTCTCCCCCTTGTTTGGAGCGGAGGGGACCAAAATCGGGATTGTGGTTCTGGTATCTTCAATCCCTTTCAAGCGCCTTCAACTTTGGCGGCGGCAGCAGCAGGTTGCGTTGCCATGGAGACGGTACTGTATTGCTGCGGCGGCGGTAGCGGCCACAGCTACAATCCCCCGAACAATGCCGTGCCAAGTGCAGGTTTCTCGCCCTTTTCTGTG
This sequence comes from Arctocebus calabarensis, assembly GCA_963573935.1. Classification (NCBI taxonomy): domain Eukaryota; kingdom Metazoa; phylum Chordata; class Mammalia; order Primates; family Lorisidae; genus Arctocebus; species Arctocebus calabarensis. The sequence continues at coordinate 43,227 of CAUYON010062190.1, forward strand.
CACTTTTCCCTTCTAATGGGGCTAGTGGCCTCAAATGGGCGATGCATCTTGACACGAAAACAATTCCTACCCCTCCGTCCCCCCCCTTCACTGCTTTTCCTTCCTCCTCCACGTCTTTGATCTATTAAATATCAAAAGAACAAAGTCACAGAGGAAAGTTTTGTTGTGACTGCCACTACACAAAATGTGGCTCTTCAAACAGAGTGTGGTGGAAGCGAGGTCTGACAATGCTGATCCCAGATTGGTTGTAGCTACAGGTCAAACTGAACAGCTCTGTACAATAGAACTCAAATTATAAGCAGGCAGCAAGCCTCTCTGTCCCAAACAGGCTATGGTTTAAGATGCTGCTGGCAGGAATGCAGTCAAACTCCAAAGGCAACTCTGGGTGAAGAGCCACAAAGACCCAGAGCTAGAATATCTTCTCGATCTTGAATTACTTTACGGGGCCTGGACATGGCGTTAGACCCTACCCAGATCTGGACAAGCTTCAGCTTTTTCAACTGTGCGTGGCTCATAGCAGGTGATCAACAAATAATCTCTGGTGGTAGTTGCTGCTGCTGCACTGCCAAACCTACCGCTAGGGGGCAGGAGAGGCGTTTTACCCAGGCAGGAGGGTGGGGTGGGGAACCTGAGGCCTTGGGGCCAGGGCCACAAGTGGCTTTCTGGATCTTTGAGTGCAAATTTAACAGAACAAATTCTTTTACTAAAAGGTGTGCTAGGGAGAAAGATGAAGATTTTCTTGCCGCTTTTGGTGCTTAAATAAAAACAATCTTCAAATTGGGAGGCCGCAGGTTCCCCACCCAGGAATGGAATTAATATTATCGGTATGGTCAGATATCATTTGCAGCAATACATTACTGACAAGAACAACTCTGAGCCAAAACATAATTTGGTCATTTTCCCAGAACCAAGACCATGATAATGTCTTGAACAGCAAAATAATCAGAGCATTTCTTTACAAAATGGATTTAGCCCCCACTATTTGTGTATAATAGCAATATTAATTGAACTGTATGCCTGGGTTCAACATACAAACAATGTATGTATCTATTTTGTCCCACTATTTTCTAGTTATTTATTTATTGGGAGGGTCTCCCTGTACCACCCAGACTGCAGTGCAGTGGCATGATCACAGCACTGCAACCTCCAACTCCTGGGCTCAAATGGTCTTTCTGGCTAAGCCCCCAGTTGCTAGGACTACAAGTAGCCAACAACATGTTCAGCTACTTTTTGTTCTGTAGAAATGGGGTCTTCCTGAATTGCCCAGGCTGATCTTGAACTCCTGGCCTCAATCTATCCCCCTCTCTTGGCTTCCCAAAGTGCTGAGATTATAGGTGTGAACCACTGTGCCTACCACTGAATTTTCTCTTAAATAGCAAGAAAACAAATAGACACATTTGTCTCAGTTTCAAGGTAATGAGAAAAGTGGATTTTGTACACTTCAAAAATTAAGTCATTTTTGATTCAACAAATAAGTATCCAAATTTGAGAGTAATTTCTTTTTCTATATTAAAATATCCTTTGTGGAAAAAAAAGTTCCTCTTTGAAATAAAAATTTTAAAATAATATAGAGAGATTATAAAGTGAGAGAATGAAAAGCAAATGTGTAACCATTTAAAACCTGAACAACTGGACTCTTTGGGTAATATCAAGTCTATTCTAACATTTCTGGAGGAGTTAGTGTGCCTATAGCTCCTGGAGCATTTTAGCATGTCTGTAAACTTTATTGGATGAAATTCAGCTAACAAAATGTAAGGTAAACATGTTAATGCAAATTGTATATCTTCTAAGCCATTTCTTTCTTTCTTCCTTTCTTCCTTTCTTTCTTCCTTCCTTCCTTCCTTTCTTTCTTTCTTTCTTTCTGTTTTTTGGCCGGTGGGGTTTGAACCTTCCACCTCTGGTATGTGGGCCAGTGCTCTACTCCTTTGAGCCACAGGCACCGCCCTTCTAAACCACTTTTAATATTATAATTATTTGTGATACAAGAAGAGAAAAGGAAAAATTTGGAAGGAAAAAATTGAGGATGTAGAATTTCTGCTAGGATTTGAGAACATAGAAAGAGTTTTGCAAACTCTTGCCAAAATCTCAGAAGGCTAAACACTAAATCTTAATCTACAATGGCTAACTGGAAATTTTTGCCTTGGTTGCTAAGCATAGCAAAGCTGTAGTTGAAAACTGTTGATAAAATCAGCTGAGAGACAAATGTGTGAATGAATATTCTTGGCCCAACTGACCAGAATTTGGGATTTGGGATTTAAATTGTCAAGTACATTCAAATACTTTTTTCTAGCAACTTGAGTGCTTATGGTGTGTGTTCTCTTACTGGTTAAATGTGGCAAATACACCCACATGCACACACAAAAGGGTTCAAATTGAGGAACTTTAAATTTTTCACTTATGCTTTTTTTCTTTATATATGCTTTTACTTTTGCAGCTCCTGGGAACACACCTACGGTGCATCTTAGCAGGGTACTGGCGAAACTTATTAAAGGTAGAGTATTAATGTCTTTATATAGTGATCAAGGAAATGCCATGAAGGATATCTGTAACAGTATGATCAAAATATTTCTGAATGTA
>CAUYON010062192.1:0-31590 GCA_963573935.1 Arctocebus calabarensis
AAGACTGGGAGAGAAACGGAGAGAGCTTCTCTCTCCCCACTAGAATTTTCTCCCTCTAACAGATGCCTTAATGTTTTCTGTATTCTTTTCTTTCTTTTCTGTGAATAAATTCTGTCTTACAAAAAAAAAAAAAAAAAAGGAAAAACAAGTCAGAATTTCCCGATGAAAAGGTGCAAAACTCTCCACTTCCTCCAAATGACTTTTTTTTTTGCAGTTTTTGGCCAGGGCTGGGTTTGAACCTGCCACCTCCAGCATATGGAACCGGTGCCCTACTCCTTTGAGCCACAGGCGCTGCCCCCTCCAGATGACTTCTAATGCTCTCAGTGCCATACAGCCATTATTTTTGGTAAAGCAACCAGGTGGAAGGCCACGGCAGGCAGGAAGGAAAGACAAAGCCCAGAAGTGGAGATTAAAGAATGGCAGTCATCACCAACGGAGATCAGCTTGGAGACTGCTGATATGCCGCAGGCTCTTCTCAGCAGCCTTTGCATTATTCCAAGCTTTAGGCCAATTTGGTGCCACCTCACACAGTCCCAGGGTGCCTCCACACCACCCTCTTTGGGAACCTCTGCTGTCCTCCTCCCAGATTGAGGTTTTGGTTTTTGGTTTTTTTTTGGGGGGGGGGGGTCCAATTCAGGACTTCCTGTTTCACTGTTTCCTCACTCTAATAAGATGTGTATCTGAGCACAAAGTGGGACTGTTGATTTTCTTTCCCACTCATTATGAGCTGCTGAATTTCATTATTTCAAATCTCATTTTCATGGAGGCCTGACACCAGCTGGGACTGCGCAGCAGAGCTGAGTATGCCGAGGACTGCAGCACCCTCCATAGTCAGTACCCATCTCCGGGGCGCTCTGGGCAGTTCAGCTAATGACGAAGGGGGTTGCAGGCCTAGATCCTATCCACCTATCACCCTCCCTAGCCCAGCAGGGCAGCCAGGCTCCCAGATTCTCCAACCAGACCCAACCAGTCCCCACTCAGCCAAGGGGACGCAAGGGTTGAGATTGCATCACGCTTTGTGCCAATGGTTTAGAAAAGATGTGACATACTGCTTCCAAACACACAACCAGAGACAATTCACCCATGAGCTGCCAGGACACATTTCCCATGCAGCATGGAAAACCTCATAAGCTAAGGAATGAAGAACTCAACCACAGACGAATACAAGCCAGCTGAGCATTTCTAAAGAACGCTAGGAAGCATCTCACGGCCCTCCAAGTCACACTGTTGTTACCGCTACAGTCATCCTACCCAACTCTACCACTATACATACTACACAGCCATACGATGCTGTCCCCTGGTTTTCTAGGCACATAATACCAACAAAAAGCCAGGGAAGCTGAGATAACGGCCCAGAGAGAAATGAGCTGAAAATTGCCTATCCTCAACAGATGCCAAATAAACCTCATCCCTTATATGCAGGGATGTAGCCTATAAAAAGTCTCAGAAACCGGACCCTCCTCCCTGAACCCCTCATCTTCTCCCTTACTCATCTCCTCCACCCTCACACAGAAATCCTGCTGACAAGAATGAGAATAGAGTCTGCTTGGGATGAGATGAGAAAGAAGGGGTTAACGCAAGTGGAGAACCAAGCTCCCCGGATAAAAGCTGGTCTAAATCCCTTGCATCAAAGGAAGACATGGGGAGAAAAGAAGAGTTTGTTTTAAAGCAGCGGGGCTGGAGTCCCAGGGATGAGGAAACACAGGTGAACACCTCGTTAGGTGGCTCCAGTCCTCTCTCACACACGGCTCTGTCTGCTTCCACTCTGTGGAGCTCCTGATGCTCCAGGTGCTTAAAACGCATTCTCCTTTTGTGTGATGGAAGAAAACCATTTTTGTTGGCTCCACTCCAAGGGCAGCTATGCTGTATCTGAGACAACAGTGCTTCCCTTCTCCTGCTAAGTTACTTGATCCAAAACACAGACACTGGAAAATTCAAACCACTGCTCTGATTTCTTTTTTTTTTTTTTTTCTGATTTCTACTATAACACTCAAACAGAAAGTCATAAGGTTTCTACTACACCACTATAAATACTCTGCTTCTAGGCCCTTCTCTAACACTGGCCAGCAGAGTCCCACAAGCCAGTCAGAAATGGCCTCATGGCAAGCCCATAAGACTCCCTGTGATGCTCCCAGAAATCTCAAGTGCTGCTGGGAAGTTTTCAAGCACATGTGTGGTTTTCCCAGGAAAAGAAGCATGTCCTTCGTCCTTCTCTTTGCACACACATGTTGGTAAGTTGAGTCAATCTGAAGCAGCTTCTCTCCAGAAAGCAGTCTGGGAGGTGCAGCCGGCCCCTATGACAATCTTGCTGGGTGATGATAAAAGTTACAATGTTGAATGGTCTGTTGCTCCAGGTTCCTATAACAACACTGGTCTCTACAATTCTCTACACAAGACTTCAAGATTGTCCTGTTTCATAGTTCTTCTGCATCTCTCCAGCTGGCCTAAGAAGAAACTTTTTTTTTTTCAGATTGATAACGGCACAAATGTTTAGGTTACATTGTTTTCATTTCTAAGGTAAAGTTCAAGTTGGAGTTGAGCCTTTCACCCAGAAGGCATGCTGAACACTTTTACATTGTGCACATTAGGTGAGATCCTGCCAATAGCCCTCCCTCCTCCTCCTCCCCTCTCCCACCTCTCTTCTCCCCCTCACTGGACTCTTATTTGTTTTTCTTTTGTGTGGACATGTAGTTGTTTACATATTGGTTCCATATTAGTACTGAATACACTGGATACATTTTTTCAATGCCTAAGAAGAAAATTCTAAACAAGGAAAGCAGCTATTGGTGTAGACAAAATGGACTTACCTGCCTGGAGGACCTACAGAATATATTCCTAAATCAGCATTTTCTAAAAGACAACTAGTCTTTCAGAGCAAAAATTAAGCTAATAGGATCATGTCCAGTTAATTAAAAATACTGGCCTATGAATCTCTCTGATCTGTTAAGCTGTAAGGTTCTACATTGGCTTCTTTTAAATTTCCATTTCTGTGAATCTGTGCTGGAAAACGCATGCACAAATACCTTTCTCCTCAAACAAAAAGCCCACAGATTGATGTGGGTTTTCCAGTTGTAAATTATGGCAGTAAACGGTCTGATGCCTCACCTTCCTATGTAGAGAAAGAAAGCTGATAAGTCAAAACTTGCACCTACACACCCCAGACTTCCCTCACCCAGGGAGGTGCCTCCCTGCACCTTGAAGTAAATTACATCGATGCCAAGAGTCACTTCTTGAAGATAACCCAGATAATGAGGGTGTCCCAGTAGGGTCATACCCCAGTAGCAGGACTCTGCTCACCATGAGTGCCCCATGCTGAAGTGACACCTATGTAACATTCTCACCGGAAGAAAGGTCAAGTTCTTAAGTAGTTACCAAACGTCTATGTCTATTTGTATCTTTGAGCCTCTCTGGTATATCCTCTTCTACCCTCTTCATGACACTTTTCAAGGTCATGAAGGTCAATTAAGTTCAAGAACTTATCCTAGAAAAAGCACTACACACCTCATGGCTAAATATCACTATAGTCACCTTTTAGGTACTGCTCTAGGAAAGCTATACACTAATGCTAAGAAATTTTGGAATTCTTTTTCTGAAATGGCCATCAAAACTGTCACTATGGTCACCTTTGAAGTATTCCCCTCAGCTATCTGATGACCACAGTGATATTCAGCAATGAGGTATGCAGCACTTTTTCTAGGATGAATTTGCAAACTTAACTGTCCAATCTCATATTCCAAGCTTTCTTCCTACAGTAAACATTCGCTGTTTCTGAAACTCACTGAGATAGATATCCAAGTTTGACTGTGGTCACCTCAGCACAGAACATGTGAGAGCTTGTTCTTCACCTGACCTCTGTAACCTCAGTGATATTTGAATTTGGGGATGATGGGTCCTCTCCAGAAGACCCTCTAGATCAGGGGTCCTCAAACTACAGACCGCAGACCACATGCTTCTGTGTGAATTGTATTTGCTCCCGTTTTGTTTTTTTACTTCAAAATAAGATGTGTGCAGTCTGCATAGGAATTAGTTCATAGTTGTTTTTTTTTTTTTACCTATAGTTCAGCCCTCCAACAGTCTGAGACAGTTAATTGACCACCTATTTAAAAAGTTTGAGGACGCCTGCGTCTAGATTATAGCATGTTCAAAACCATCCCCACATCCAATTTCTCCAACAGTGTCATAAAATCACATTGCCATAACTTTGAAGTCTCTCAAGAACCAATCTAATTGGTGCCATATTACTGGGTATAAGTCAGGCAGGTATCCCTCTAGGAGTCTCCTCCTGGTCAACAAGCAAGCCAGAGGACACAGGTAGAAAACAGACCAGAAATGATAAAATCTGGGTTCTGAGCCCAGCTCTATCAGTCTACCATACCATAGAGTTCCTAGTTTTAGCTGAGGAAAGAGAATTATGAAAAGAAATATAACTTCCTTGGGTCTCCGAAAGGAAGCCATCTTTCATGGTGGTTTAGCCAAGGCAGCCAAACACGTGTATAAGACAATTTCTGGTGGGCACGACCCGGTTAGACCAGCCTCCTCGGGTAGGAGAAGGAGATTGACTCACTACCACTCTACGGCCACCACCTTCCCTTCCTCAGTCCTAAAGGTGGGGGCAGCTTCACCGTTAGCCTGTTCTGGAGGGGAGCCCCAATTTTTCTGAGAACGATGACAGCTGTTGGTTTGCCGAGGCTGAGGGACACAATGTCAGGGACGAGGGATGCCGAACGAGGGATGAACAGCGCTGCCGGAGCGGGTTCCCAGGATCCCGGCGCTAGACACAAAGGGGAGGAATGGTCCCCGCACACACACACCCCGCGCTGCCGGACCCTCGCCCTCACCAGAGTCTTTCCGGAAGTTCAGGTTCCAAGTAGGCACCGCCTGTCTGATCAAGGTTCTATGACGAAATCGTGTAGCTGCTCTTCTTTGACACCCCCACTCCTGGTGCACAAGGTGAACACGTGAGCTTGGCTGGGAGTTGGTGGCAGGTGAGGTTTTCTATTAGACTCTGTATTCCACAATGCGGCTTGGCTGGCGGGGCGCCGGGCGTCTCTTCTGCAGGGCCTCGTGGGAGCGGCACTGTGAAGGGGCACAAGGCCTCATGGGAGTGGTGCCGTGAAGCGGCTCAAGGCCTCATGGGAGCGGCTCCGTGAAGGGGCGCCGGCGTCTCCGCTGCAGGGCCTCGTGGGAGCGGCGCCGTGAAGGGGCTCCGGGCGTTCATGGGAGCGGCGCCGTGAAGGGGTTCCCCGGCGTCTCCACTGCAAGGCCTCACAGGAGCGGCGCCGTGAAGGGGCTCCGGGCGTCTCCGCGCCGCAGGGCCTCACGTGAGCGGCGCCATGAAGAAGCGCTGACGCCTGCGAGGCCCGCGACATCCCACAAGGCGACGACGCGAGCCCCGGACTAGTGTGCCCAGGCCGGCTGAGGCTCCCTGTCTTTGAGCTTGACTGTGGCGGGCAGAGCCAGGCCTGTCCCCAGAGTCTACACCTGCGACGTCAGCCCCGCCGAGCCCAAGACAGGGCCTGGGAGACAAAGAGATCCTGGCTGGCAGCCTGTGGAGGTGACCCCGGCTTTTGCAGGGATGGACTCGTCGGGCTTGGGGAAAGGCCTCTGTGCCCGGAGAGGGAGCCTGGGCTTTGACCCCTCACCTGAGAAGCTGCTTCATTCCCTCCCTGGGCGGTGGAAAGCGGTGGAGAGGAACAAATGCTCCAAGTTTCTCTCCTTTCCTGAGGTATTTAAAGCCGAATGAATTTCGCAGATCTCTCCTCTTACCCAGGAGAGAATGCGGGATTTAAAAATAAGGATCGGAAGGAATGGAGTAAACCAACTTTCTCTTCCCAGAAGTCTCACCCATTAAATTCCCTTTGTTGCACAAAATATTTAAGTATGGGAGCAGCTTAGAAGACCCAAAAGTGGGCGAAAGGGGACCACTCCGTCCCACTCATGAGGGTCTGCTGTCTACAGGCCGGGGGCGCACGGGGGGACAGGAGTAGAACTGGACTCGGCCTCCCTCCCTCGGGTAGGTTTCAGCTAGCTCTTAAATGCTGTATGATGGCCAGCGCTCCATTTCAGACATTTACTTCAATAATGAACAATATGTCTCTTTAGTCCTGATTAGGCTGTCTTTGACTTTTAAACTATGCAAAATCTTTTAAAATTTTTTTAAACTGTGTCTTCAGTGTTAAAAATCCTTTTTGGATGAGTAATTGTACTTATTTTTAAAATAAGACACTCACATGGCTTGAAATTCAAAAGCCACAAAAGGCTGACAGGGTGGCTCACACATATAATCCTAGCACTTTGGGAGGCTGAGGCCAGGAGTTGGAGACCAGCCTGAGCAACATAGAAAAACTAGCCAGGGTGATGGGACAGTTCTGTAGTCCCAGATACCTGGGAGCCTGAGCAGGAGGTGTGTGTTTAAGCCCAGGAATTTGAGGGGTTTGCAGTGACCTATGATGATGCCATTGCCAGAGTGAGACTGTCTTAAAAGAGAAAGGATCCAAAAAATACAAAGGATATATAAAATGAAGACTTCCATCTCTGTCTCTAGCTACCCAAGCAATTAATCAGTTCTTGGTTTTGTTTTTATACTCATAGGCAAATACAGCTGTCCCTTGGCATCCAGGGGGATTGGTTCCAGGAGACTTGCAGATACCAAAGTCCTCAGATACTCAAGGCCTTTCTATAAAATGGCCTGTATATATCCTTGAAATATCTGTAGACTATTCCTAACACTTAATGCAATGTAAATACTTTAAGTAGTTGTTATACTTTATCATTTAGGGAATAATGACAAGGAAAAGTCTGTACATATTAAATACAAATGATTTTTTTCCTGACTATTTGTTATCTGTACCTGGTTAAATCTATGGATGAAGAGTAACAACTGTATGTATTATCTTTCCCCTTTTTTAATTAAAACAAGTACACAGTGTCTTATACTTTCTTTTAATTGAGTGTACCTTCAAGATTGTTCCATTTCTGTGCATAAAAACTATCCTCATGCTTTGGGGAGAAAAAAGATAGTTTCTTATTGGCTGCATGACCAGGGAACTTATTATTATTGTAGAAACAGAGTCTCGCTTTATCACCCTCGGTAGAGTGCTGTGGCATCACACAGCTCAGAGCAATCTCCGAAACTCCCGGGCTTAGGTGATTTTCTTGTCTCAGCCTCCTGAGTAGCTGGGACTACAGGTGCCTGCCACAATGTTCAGCTATTTTCTTGTTGCAATTTGGCCAGGGCCGGGTTTGAACCCACCACCCTCAGTATATGGGGCCAGCGCCCAAACAGGGAACTTACTAAGTTTTTGTTTCCTCAACTGCAGAGTAAGGAATAGCCTGCCTATCCCACCAGAGCAACAGTTTCAGGGCAGATATGAAGGTACAGCTGGGGGAGCACAAGATATATTCAAGACCTGGGTTTCATTTACATGAAAGTTGGCAATAATCAAAATCTCTTCACTTCTCCTTGGGCAAGCGTCATGAGATTGGCAATATCTGCCAGGATCTTAGGGTTAGAAGGTGCTACCATTTGTCTGCTCCTTCCAAAACTCATGTTGACATTTGATCTCCAGTATTGGAGGTAGGACCTGTGGGAGATGTTTGGTTCTCAGGGCAGAGCCCTCATGAAAAGCTTGGTGCCATTCTCTCAGGAGTGAGTTCTCACTCTCAGCTACTTTGAGAACCAGTATTGAAAAGAGCTTGGGACCTCGTCCCCTTTCTTGTTTCCTTCCTTTGGCCATGTGATGCCTGCTCCTCTTCACCTTCTGCCGTGAATGGAAGCTTCTTGAGGTCCTCATCAGAAGCAGGTGCTTGCACCAGGCTTCTCATACAGCCTGCAGAGCCATGAGTCAAATACACCTCTTCTCTTTATAAATTACCCAAACTCAGATATTCCTTTACAGCAGCACAAACAGACTAAGGGGACAGGAGGAAATTCTAAGTAACTACCTAGAACAGCGTCTACAGCTTGCTTTTATAGGCTAGATTGGACGTGACGTGCGTGCGTGGGAACAGTCATTCACTAAATACCCTAAGATACATTTGGATGGGCAGTTCGAGGGCCTTCAGGAGACTTCAATACCCCTAGTAAAAATGGCAACCAGGAAGCATAGCAAAGAACTTAGAGTTTTTAAGGTATTAACTCAGTCCATCCCTGCAATAGCCCTGTAAGGTAGGTTATTATTATCACCCCTTCCTCCAAAGCAGCCAATAAGCAGTTGAGTGAGGATTCAACCTTCAATTCCAGACAAACAGCAGAATCCATATTCTCAACCACTATAGGTGGTAAGTTTTATAGTATTTTCTTCAGTGTAATAACTGAGCAAAGCATCAATCCCTCTCCTTGCTCCATACCCCCAGCACTTGCTGTCCTTCCTCCTGTCTGCATATCCTTTCAGGTGCTACTCGCTGTTTTTGTCCAACATGTACACAGCCTGTCTGTCTCCAAAATAAGATGAAGAGCTGCTAATGGGCCACAGTATGTGTGGCATCTTAGGGATGCTCCACAGTGCAGAATGCAGGGGAGAGTCTCACCCCACAGTACAGTGGGCGAGAAACCAGACCTGAGAATCCATGAACAGAAACTTACGTTTCCATTTTTTTCTCTTATTAAACTTTGTTTTCCTTATCTATAAAATGGACATAATAACATAAGCAATTTAGAAGGTAAAGTTTAGTGCAGTCCTGGTATGTAGTAAACCCTCAATAAATCCTAGCTATCAGTAACAATTCATTCTTCCAGATGGAAACATTGTCATTGAGGCTTCCTCTCTTAATGGCTCCCTCCCTCCCTTGGTGAGAGGCATAGTTTACTTCTCTCCAGACGATCATCCTCAGGAGATGTTGGCACCAAAATCTCTATCCAATTGAACGCCAGTAGTTCTCAAAGTGAGAGAGGGTGCCCTTGGGGATGGAGGGTGTGTATCAGAATAGGGAAGAATGCTGGCATTCAGCAGGCTGCAAATGCTCAGAAGTACCCCACACAATGAAGAATCCTCTCACCCAAATACTAATAATTCTTCCATGGAAAAATACGGACTTCTCAGATAATATAGATGAGAGCAGACAAAATCATTCCAACAAACAGGTCAAAGAGGTAAGTAATCCCAAATCAGTTGGGAAGTCACCAGTACCTCCTTAAAGTTTCAGGTGGCTCTGCACAGAAGGGAATCTGATTGGCTGAAGCCAGGGTGTCATGCAAGGCCTGGCTGACCTCCTGCAACTGGCCCAGGGACAGCTGACCCATCAGGGCATTCAGGCCACAGCCACGCCACTGGGCCTGCTGCTCTTGCTCGTCTATTTCCCTTCTCAGCTGTTGGTCTTTGGCTTCCAGCACAGACATCCTTGCTTGGAGAGCTTCAATTTCTTTCTGTAGAGAATGGGAAAACCAGATTTTATAAATTAATCCTGCTCATGGCAAAGTGCACTGCGGATAATAACTCGTTTAAATGAGAGCCAGCCATATGCACCAGAGCCACGGCGCTTTCCTTCTGAGGCGGGCAGATTCCTGGGGGTTTGCTGAACTGGAAAAATCATGCCAGCTTTATATTCCTAAGGAGTTGGCAGAAGGAAAAACATTCCCCCCAAGCATTACATAACTATGATGGGAGGTGGTGAGCCAAGAACTTGACTTGGAAGAACCCAGCAAATACATAAATGACTGACTTCATTTTAGAGAGAAGAGTCAGACCACAGGGCAGCAAGATCACAAATGTGAGACGCGGGCTAAGCAGGTAATGCCAGCCACAGACCAAAACGAAACAGGCAAACAATCCTGGGTTGGTCTGTCTCCAAACATAAAGAGTTTACAGAGTACAGGCCGGGCATCGTGGCTCACGCCTGTAATCCCAGCACTCAAGAGGCCGAGGCACATGGCCTGAGTTCAGGAGTTTGAGACCAGCCTGAACAAGAGCGAGATCCCTTCTCTACTGAAAATAGAAAAACTAGCTGGACATTATGGCAAGTGCCTGTAGTCCCAGCTACTTGGAAGGCTGAGGTTAAGAGAATCACCTGAGCCCAACAGTTTGAAGTTGCTGTGAGCATGATGCCATGGCACTCTACCAAGGGCGACTAAGACTCTGTCTCAAAACAAAGGAATTTAGAGTATATAGAATAATTAAAAAATAATAAAATACTGACTTCTTAAGTCTACAGGATTGAGAGAACAAGATACTGCAGATAATTTCATGCAGCCTAAAGTTTATAAAAATATTAAATAATGTAATTTCCATTAATAGCTAAAACCCAAATGATCAGTAAAGTACCATCTAATCTTGTGGTCAATGCATACAAGCAGCCGGTAAGTGAATGCTCGGGCGGTGCACAGTGAATGGCAGGTAATCACCTCACTGCCCTGTGATTGTGAATGAAAACTCGTACTTCTGATTAACATACTCCCATGTTCTGTGCATTGGTTTCTGGCTATATAAATGGAAATTAATAGCACAGCTCTAATCCTGGTGTCTCCCCACCTCTTATCTGTGTTCTCTCAAGCCCAAAGTGCATAGCACCTTCACTTTCCAGCTCCTGAAGTCAACCCATACAGGAGTAGGGACAGAAATGACATAGCACTGCAGGCTTGCTAAGACACTAAGAAAAATAGTGACTTAGTGCCCCCTTTCCTCCAAGAACACCCTATTCCTGACAGGCCTCTCGCCTAAACACCTCTCTAATCACTCCTTTACTTCCTATACCCTATTATTTTTTTCTTTATTTCTTTAGGGTTGTTTAACTGGTAAAATACACACAACATAAAATTCACCATCTTTACTATTTTTGAGTGTCATTGAGTAGACACATCATGCAGCCACTACCAGCAGCCATCTGCAGAACACTTTTCACTGTACAGAACTGAAACTCACACCCACTGACCGGTAATTGCCCACTCCCCCTCTCCAGTTCCTGGCAACCACCGTTCTACTCTCTGTCCCTATGAATTTGACTCCTTTGGGAACCTGGCCTAAGTGGAGTCACACGATATTTGTCCTACATAATAGGGTTATTTCACTTAGTATGATGTCCTCAGGGACCATATGTGCTGTGGCATGTGTCAGCACCCCTTCTTCTGGTGAACGGCGTCCCAGTGCATGGGCACACCACATTCTCTTCATGTGGTACTGCCCACAATGCAGTTGAGCTGTTGTCACCTTATAGCTATTGTGAAAATGTTGTGTGAATAAAATAAAATACCTCTTTGAGTCCATGCTTCTGACTTCCTGGGCATATAACCAAAATGGGGATGCCTGGATCACATGGTGATTCCATTTTTAATGTTTTGAGGAAGCTGCATCCTGTTTTTTTATTTGTTTGTTTTGATACAGAGTCTCACTATGTCACCCTCGGTAGAGTGCCATGGTATCACTGCTCATAGCAACCTCAAACTTTTGAGCTTAAGTGATTCTCTTGCTTCAGCCTCCCAAGTTTCTGGGACTACAGGTGCCTGCCACAACGCCTGGCTTTTGTTGTTGTTGTTGTTGCAGTTGTCATTATTTAACAGGTCCAGGCTCAAACCCACCACCTTTGGTGTATGTGGTTGGTGCCCTACTCACTGAGCTAAGGGTACTGAGCCGCTACGTCCTGTTTTCCACATTGGTCCTGTATCCTATTCCCAATACAAGAGTGGAAATGATTCTTTACAGTGAGGTCAGATTGGGTCATTTCACTGCATAAAACCCTCCAATGGCTCCTCATTGCAGTCAGAACAAAGCCTAAGTCCTTACAAGGCCCTTGTCCTCTGACTCCCTCCCTGAAGGCCTCCCCCTCACTTACACTACTGCAGCCACACAGGTCTCCCAGCTTCCCTTGGAACACAGGAGACACACTCCCACTGTGTGACTTCACGTGGCTGCCCTCTGTCCAGCTGCTTCATCAGAAATGTCTACAAAGCCTACTCTTCTCCTCTTCCACGTATTAAGTTCAGTCTCACTGCTCATAAGAAGACGTCAACACTTATGCCGGGGCCTATGCACTGTAGCTCTTATACCCAACACTGGTCAGTTGACTTAGATATTATGTTTATCTCCAGTGTCTGACTCTGTCTCCTCAATCCCACCACAGTGGAACATAAGCTCCCCAGGAATCCCAAGCATTTCAAACAGCCTGGTGTATAGTGGACACTCAGAAAATACCTGTTGAATAAATGAATATTGAAGTGCCATTCCCCAGAGGGCTTCAAACACTAAGTACCTAAGCTAAAATTATTTTCTGTTCTCAGGAATTGTTCAGACCCTTTAGTGGTGAATATTGTTAAAAAACAAAAGTTAGATCTCACATTTTCAGCTACCCAAACTTGACAATGACGCTCACCGAACATGAAAGTGCTCAGTTTACTGGGGGGATATTTCCAAATTGCAGTGACTTTTACTTTGCCACCTTGCCCCTGTAGCAACGGGATGGGGGCAAGCTCAGATAGTAAGAATACTCTGCAAGGGGGGGTAGGCACTTGTCCAAACCCCCATGGATTACCCTAAGCTCGTTCTTAGAGAATAAGCCAGGGGTACTGGGGTGCTGAAGAGCTGTGCTGTTTCTGTGAAGTGGCATCACCTCTAATCAGCGCATCCTCACTGCTCACCACTACTGTTTCAGGCCCAGACTCAAGCACGCATGGACCTAATCGCAAAGCCTGCTGGGACTGGTGCTCCTGGCTGGTCTCCGGCTGGACTTGGTGCTGCGTCCATATTTCTAGCCCCTCGATGATTCTTGGGCAACTTTCATCCACTGCTCTGGGCCAGCCGTAGGCTTCCATGGCTCCTGCTAATCATGCCTTGCCCATCCCAACTTACAGCCCTCGTCTCTTAACTGCAGCTCACAATCTACCAGGGTAGGAATTTCCATAAAGGATTTTCATAGTACAGCGTCCTTTCTCCCTTTCAAAGGAAGTTTCTGAAGGTCAAAATGATAAGAGGTGACAAATTGGCCTGGAAGACAAGGCACATATGATCATAAGGTAATGAGAAATATGGAAAACAGGCACAAACGCTACTGAGCTTTCAACTCTGGTTTGTGACGAGTCCCACAGGCTTGCTCATCATTCCCATCATCTCTTTCTCATCCTCCCTGGGTTGACAGCCAAGGCTCTAACCGCTATACTCAAGAAAAGCAAAGACCCACTTAGCTGCATTTGACTTAAACAATTAAGAAAAATGCCATCCTATTTCTTTTTCTTTTTTTTCCCGTTTTTTGTTGTTGTTGTTGTTGTTGTTTGTTTGTTTTTCTTTTATGAGACAGAGGCTCACTCTGTCACCCTGAACTAGAATGCCCCACGGTGTCACAGCTCACAGCAACCTCAAACTCTTGGGCTCAAGCAATCCTGTTGCCTCAGCCTCCCATGTAGCTGGAACTACAGGTGCTTGCCACAACCCCCAGCTAGTTCTACCTTCAGCAGAGACGAGATCTCATTCTTGCTCAGGCTGGTCTCAAACTCCTGAGTGCAAGTGATCCTCCCACATTAGTTTTCCAGAGTGCTGGAATTACAGGTGTCAGCCACCACAGGTTTAGATGTACCCAAACCTGGCCACAATTCTATTTCTTGAACATCCTTCACCTGCTTACCTGTAACTGCTGCTTTTCCTGAAGAAGCCATTCTCGTCTCGTGATGGACACACGTAGGTTGTCCTGAGCAGCGGGTTCCAATGGCCAGGGCTCCATTCTGAGTGGGGCTTGGCTGTCCTCACTGCTGGCCCTTAAAGTAACACATACATAGGTGTGGAGAAGCTGAGTCTTCAGGCTGACAAAAATGTTTAGAGTAAGAAATGTGACCAAGCAGTCCCCAGCCACTCTCCTCTTTAGGAGGGTATCTACCCACCCTTGGGATGAAGTCTTTCAGGTAAGTTTCTGCTTGAATTACAATCTGTTGGGGCTTTTGTTTTTGCCCATAGCTAAGTTTCTATTATTAGCCCTTCACTGTTCCATACAGTAGGCTTTGACCTCATGTGACATGTGCTCAGCCCAAATTAAAATGTGTCAAATATGTAAAACACACACCAGATTTTTTTCAAAATTAGCATGAACACAAAGAGTACAATAACTCTGGTAATATTTTTGTTTATGACACATTGAAATTATAATAGTTTGGATTTACTGGGTTGAATTAAATGTATTATTAAAATTGATTTCACTTGTTCTTAATTTTTTTCATGTGGCTACTAGATAATTTAAAATCATGCATGTGGCTTGCATTGTATTTTATTAGACAGCACTGGCTCCAAGCAAACAGGGCCAAACCCTAAAGCTGATCCTTGGCTGTGACTGATTTGCAGATGCTTGGGTCAGAGCTTCTCAGAAGAGATTTGTTAAAGACCTGTCAAAATCACTTAAAACCTGTTTAGCTCCCCCTCTTATTCTTGCTGGAGTTGACATATTTGGTGACAGGAATGCTGGTGAAAATGTGGGCACAGGCGTGAGCCTTATTCTGGTCAGCTATCTTTATCATCAAAGAATCACAAACTCATCCCTAAAGTATGTGATTTCTAACTTAATACAGGTGAGTTAGAAAGTTTACCCCCCACCACCACCCAAGCAAAACTATGCTAACCATTTAGGGAATCTGTCTAGTAAAACGCCATCAACTAAAGCTAAAATATAAAAGACAAGTTGGGAAAAAATATTGCCACATGTATGTCAGAAAAGGGAATAATGTTGCTAATTTAGAAATATTTCTATTAAATCAAGAAAGGAACCATGAGGGCATCCATCAGAAATTCCAAAAGAGAAATTACAAAGGGTTGAGCATTGAGGAAAATGTTTATCATCAAAAATGGTTTTAAATGCAAATCCAAACAATATAACATATCATCTTTCACCTTATAAACTGGCAAAGGTTTTCAAAAACCGTAATTCTTTTATGAGATTAGGGAATGAGACTTAAAATTTGATATAACTTTGGATCCTGTGTTCTCACTTGTACAAATCAATTGTTTGTAAGAAACCATACACATAGATGTACCCAAAGATCAGCTACCCTAATGTCCCATTTTCTCTTAGCAGCCCCAAACTGACACTACACTGACTGTGGCCCCATGTAAGGCTCACTGCAGTAAACCATGGTATAGCCCCCCAGGGAACACAAAGCAGCCACCAAAATTAGGTCACACAAGAAGATAGATGGGCAGGAAAAATGTTCACTACTTATCAGTATTTTTCCTAGAGTAGGTTTTATGGCAATGTGTGCAAAATATACATAAAAAATATGTATATAGAATAAAAGACTGAAAAATATCCACCAAAATGCCATCAGCTCTTATCTCTGGGTGATGGGATTACTTCTTTTAGTCGATATTTTCTGAAGTTTCTATGGTGAGTGAGTATATATTATTTTTATAACCATAATAAAAATGTTTTCTACCACATACACCAAGTAGCTGCACTGATGACTTACATATTTTAATACAGCCAACCTGTTTGTAGTTCTTGGACATGTCTGTGCTTAATAAACAGCTCCCTGTGGCTGTGTTTTCAATAAATCCCACCAGTGAGCATCCCCAAAGCCATCTGCCCTTGCAGAGGAGAAGGTATCCATAGCTTCTGATACTTTAAAGCATAAAGAGTTTCCCAAAAAGGGCCATGTTAGCCCTATCCCTGCACCCAACTCCTTCCATTCAGGAAGATCTTGCTGCCCCATCCGTCCTTCCATCAGGACTCACCAGGGACACACGCAGCTGCGTGTTCCTACTTGTATACGGACACACAGTCTCCCACCTCTGCATCAGAAAGGAAAAATGCGCAACCAATCCACATAGGCACTGTGCTGTGCTCATCCCCTTTCAGTCTTAACCATCCTCATTCATGCAGAAAAAGGCAAAATATCACTGAGCCCACCCAGTGTGTGCTATGGATTATACTTGGTGTCAGAGCACAGCAGTAAACAGAACTTCGTTCTTCCAGGGAGCAGGGGGGACAAATGCATCAACAGAAAAATTACAAGGCAATGGGGAAGTGCAAAAGAAGACCAATTCCTGAAGAATTTGTTTGTTTGTTTGTTTTTTGAGACAGAAGCTCACCCTTCTGCCCAGGCTACAGAGTAGAGCCAGCTCCTGGGCGTAAGTGATCCTCCTGCCTAAAGCCACCTCGCCTGACCCTGATCACAGAAGATTGGGGCTGGAGTGACTCTCCCAACAAGAAGCCTACAAAATAAGTGAACTAGCCAACCTCGTGCAATGAAACAGCCAATATTTTTAGAAACAATACTAGAAAATATGTCATGTCGGTAGTTCTAAATTAAAGAACAGTGGCTACAGAAAAAGGAACCTGCTTTTATTCCTATGCCTGACATAGATTCAGATTCTCTGAATAACCCTGAAAGTCACTTACTGTAACATACAATGCCATTTACGTGGGTCATTATGAAAGTTCTGAGATACACAAAAATCAAGGAATGTAAAATCCACGTGGAGGGAAACAAATGAAGCCATCCCAGCAACAGTGATAAACGGAGCAACATGAAAACTGCCCAGGTGAATCAGAAAGGACGCCATCCACTGTGTTTCTTGGAAGCAAAATAATGGACCACACCACAGTCTGTCTCAAAACTTTCATAGTGACCCAGGTAGAAACGTATTCTCTGTTTCATGTGCTTAAAGGTGAATGATAATAGTAGCGGTGAGAAAAACAATCAAACTGATAATAATAAACTACTATGATCTGAGAATACAGGGTACACCAGACACTATCATTTTTACCACATTCGTTTCTCAGTACAGATGTCAAACAAAGTTATTATTACAGTTTTGCTGATGAGGAAACTGAGTCTCCAAGAGATGAGGTGACTTCCCCATGGTCACACAGAGAGCATCAAGGAGGGTCAGGCAGACCCCATTTCCAGCCCTTTCCCAGACACCACATGGCATTAGGATCTAGGCAAGGCCAGAAACACTTCTCCCCAGACGCCAGCCATGGTCCGCCTGCACCCACTCAGCCCATCGCTGGCTATTTGTCAGGGACACACAGCAAGGTGAAGGCCAGCATTTGGGCCTTGGTTCCAGCCATGTGTCCCTGAACTTACGTAATCTCTATGAACCTTACCTCCCTCATTTTTAAAATGAGAATACTAATGCTGCTGCTGAATGCCTTCCCTACACAGCTGACGATGGGGATTCAATTTATTCAGCAAAGGACCACTGAGTGCCTACTGTATGCAGACCTGGGGACAGACTCGGAGCACCTGGTCCTCAGGGAGCTTCCTCCTGGCCTCCCCAGCACCTGAGTTTTGGCACTGGGGGAAGAAGCACTGTGTCACATCCAGTGGACACATTTCCTGTATACAGGGCAACAAAGATGAAAGATGTCCAGGGACCAGCTCGGCACCTGTGGCTCAGGGGGCTAAGGCACCAGCCACGTACACCTGAGCTGGCGGGTTCGTATCCAGCCCCAGCTGCCAAACAACAATGACGGCTGCAACCAAAAAATGGCCGGGCATTGTGGTGGGTGCCTGTGATCTCAGCTACTTGGGAGGCAGAGGCAGGAGACTCACTTGAGCCCGGAAATTGGAGGTTGCTGTGAGCTGTGATGCTACAGCTCTCTATCCAGGGTGACAGCTTGAGGCTCTGTCTCAAAAAAAAAAAAGAAAAAAGATGTCCAGGGACCTTTACATATGTCAGAAAAGGAAATCTCTGGAATCGGACCACCCTCAGCTCCTAATGTCTGCGGGAACTGAAGGCGCGTCCCCCCTTGGCTCCGGAGTCTCAGCTGCTCATACAGTCCCCTCTTCTTGACTCTGAGACTTGGGAGCAAAGGGACCAAGTTTATCTCATGGCGATGCCCCCAGTGCCCTGCACCAAAGTACAGGCTTATTAAATATTTGTGGTTATGATTTAGGGACTCCGTGGCCTAGAAAATCCAGAAGTCATTTATATTCACTTTTCTCTTGCATTGGATCATTTCTTTGCACTCATTTATCTCCCAATTTGCTCAGCTTATGCTATCATTAAGAGTTCCTACATTTTCCATATAGATGCCATCTGGGTCGGGATGGGACTTATTGGAGGAAATGAACGCAGAATTGAAAATTAGCTCTAGGAGAGCTGCAGGTGGGAGTTCTCTATATTATTGCTAATCGCATTCATTACTTAATCCATAGGAAAGGCAAGTGTGAATAAAGCAGAACTTCTCTGCTGGTCTCTCCTATTCTTACTTCAGGCATAGAAAGGGACCCGCAGACAGCCGAGTGGTAGCCCAGGACACACCCCCACTCCGTAGGGACACGAGGGACAGGCTTCTGTCCTTCAGATCTTTGGTCCTCTGACTCATGCCCCTTCTCCCTCCTACAATGTTGTTCCCTTTCTCTTTAATAATTCTCAGTGTGTAATCCCTAATGTCAGTGCAAATTAGCATCACTGCTATAAACTAATCAGTATGTAACCCGAGCAAATCCCAAGGTACAAGAATTAAAAACACACAGGGCCGAATGTGAGAGCAGCACTCGGTGCCATCTGGGCCTCGAGCATCTATGATCCACTCTCAGACTCACGGCTGAATATACAACCCCATCGGGGCCTTGCTGGTCCTGGAAAAATCTTGGCCTTTCTATTCTGCTGTCTTTTCTATCAATAATTTAAAGAAGCATAGAATCTATTTATAAAATGAGAACCTACACCACAGTACAAATATCATCCCCAAATTGCACACGAAAAAGTTTTTCATTCCACTGATGACATTCACAGTGTATTGTGAGTATATATTTCAGTACACGGTCCCTTTCTCAGACCCTAATATCATTAGTCTTCATGGTACCAGAAAAAAATTGCTGTTTTGTGCCACTGTTGGAATCATAAAATTATAGTCTCAGAGAGAACCCAAACTATTGAGGCCAATATTCGCATGGTTGCAGTTAGAAAAATGAGATCCTGGCTCGGCGCCTGTGGCTCAAGGGGCTAAGGCGCCAGCCACGTACGCCTGAGCTGGTGGGTTCGAATCCAGCCTGGGCCTGCCAAACAACAATGACGGCTGCAACCAAAAAATGGCCAGGCGTCGTGGCAGGCACCTATAGTCCCAGCTACTTAGGAGGCAAAGGCAGGAACCTCGCTTGAGCCCAGGAATTGGAGGTTGCTGTGAGCTGTGATGCCACTGCACTCTATCCAGGGTGACAGCTTGAGGGTCTGTCTCAAAAAAAAAAAAAAAGAAAAAAAGAAAAATGAGATCCAGAGGGAGCCACCCAGGTCAGATACCTATTGCTGAGAACAAGATTGTGGCCCTTTCAGCTCAGCGCCTGTGTCTCAATGGGCTAAGGCACCAGCCACGTACACATGAGCTGGCGGGTTCGAATCCAGCCCGGGCCCAACAAACAACAATGATGGCTGCAACAAAAAAATGGCTGGGCGTTGTGGTG
Organism: Arctocebus calabarensis; assembly: GCA_963573935.1. NCBI lineage: Eukaryota > Metazoa > Chordata > Mammalia > Primates > Lorisidae > Arctocebus > Arctocebus calabarensis. The sequence continues at coordinate 19,316 of CAUYON010062192.1, forward strand.
GGCGCCTATAGTCCCAGCTACTTGGGAGGCAGAGACAAGAGACTCGCTTGAGCCCAGGAATTGGAGGTTGCTGTGAGCTGTGATGCCAAGGCCACTCTGGAAGCACAACAAGATACTGAAAAATTTCCAGGAACAATACAGGTAACTTTACAATTCTTCCTTCCGTGGATGATGTGAATCTAAAAAGTAAGAACACGGAGTTCCTGAGGAAACCGACTTTCACTGTGTTCTATGCTCTCGCCCAACTTGTAGCAACGAGCATCCTGTGAGAGAGACACAGAGCACTGACCTAGGTTGACAGTCGTCATTCTAGATGCCACCGGCCTCTGGACAGACCTCAGTGGCACGTGAGTGACGAGGATGACGTGTGAGCCCTGAAGGTGCTGAGGAGCCCCCTGTGGCTGACCTCAACTTCTCCCTCTCTTATTTTCATCTCTCCTTTCCCTTCCTGTGGCCATGACAAGGGATGTGGAGCTGGTCTCTGGGAACAGGACACGTGGCATACCAGTGTGGCCCCTTCGGTTCCCCATGCCACCTCCAATTTGGGGTTCAGAAACATGTCCTTTGCTTTGGTAACAATGATAAATTTTGTGTCTTATCATACCGTTCTTGTTTTATATCTTTGGTAAAATGTGCCTGTAACTGTCATTTTCTGGTCTTGCACAGTGTATACAGATTCTAATCTGCGAGCGTAGAGCTGCCTTCTATGACACTGAATTCTGCCATGGTCCCTACAGAGCTAACGAAGGGAAGTAAAGAGAACATGTTTCCAAGGGAATCAAGAGAGAAGTAGTCAGAGCAAGAGTGACGCAGTCGGAAGGCGTCACAACTCTACACAACATCGTCCTTCTGTTCCTGCGTCAAAGGAAGGATGCGAGCAGGAACTACCCGGACAGCCACGCCAGAGCTCTGCCTCGATAAACCCCCCTGGAAAACCCCTGCACATTTTTGTTTCAAACTTTGATATACTTTATTTGCTTGTGTTTTAAGTTATCCATTGGTAAAAAATAGTTTGCACGCACACATGTGCACACAGTTTAGGTAACAAAAGCAACCAATGTTGATGTACATATTAGTGAAGCTCCAATGCAAAGACACACGTGATGTCCAGTTATAAAATTCAGAAGTGTTAATTAACAAGAAAAGTATCAGGCAAATGTGTAATAGGCCATCCCCTCTCTCAGAAGGAAAGAAAACATAAATTCCCTTCGAGTGTGTGTAAGACACAGTGGGAACAGCTGCCTCCCTGCCACCTGCTGATTCTTGCGAAGACCACACAGTCAGGTGTAGGTTTTCCTTTTGCTTCAGGATTAGAACCTAAAACTAAGGTACATAGGCTTAAATGTCCTCCATTATAAATCCTGAATGATGAGGTCACGCGCCCTACCCTAGGAGCTACACAGGCCACGCTGCCCCCAGCAGCCACCACTATGGACACAGGCCTAACGGCAGCCGCATAGAACACGGAGTCTTCATGAGAGACGGGTTTCCCTCCCCCACCCCTGGGAACAAGGAGGGAGCGAATTCTCCCACTCAAACCAAGGGGGAAGCCATAGACTTCACTCTTAGGACCGGGGGTACCCTGCAGGAAGGAAGACTTCTCCAGGGTGGGTGTGTCTGTAACTGGGTTCTCCGAACAGAGGGGCCTGAGATCTGAAGGCACGGTGTTTTTTGGAGAAGTGATTCCCAAGAAACTATGGAATGAGGAAATGAGAAGGAGGAAAAGTCAACATGAGGTGATCACTACATGAGCAAATAGGATTCAATCCTACTAGGTACCTTCTAGAAAAAAAATGTGACAGTCTCAGAACTGTCCCCTAGAGCAGCAGTTCTCAGCCCATGGTTCGTGACCCCTTTTAACTGCATTAGAAGGTCGCAGCATTAGGAAGGTTGAGAACCACTGACCTAGAGGCTGAGGAGGCTGGGGCACGGGTGGAGGGTTGTCCTCAAGGGCATCATACACCCCCACCCTTTCTTTTTCTTCTTTTTATTTTTATTTTTTTTCAGTTTTGGCTGGGGCCGGGTATATGGGGCCGGCGCCCTACTCCTTGAGCCACAGGTGCCACTCCACCCCCACCCTTTCTCACAGGCTTCAGAGAACACCAGTCGCAAAAAAAGCCTGATAACCCTGTTGGGTGCATGAAGGGAACACCGGCCAGTGAGCACTGTCCCCAGTTGTGCAGGAAGTCAGAGGGAGGCCAGGGGATTGGGACACAGAGCATCAATGGTGTCGGATGCAAAAGCTGGTTCTGATGTGTCACTGCCCCCTTGAGCAAGGACAAGGGAATTGGAAGGACATGACAGGGAAGAGGGGGACAGTTATAGGGTGACCTGAATGCCCACCACGAATTGTGGCAAAGGTATGTGAGCTTCCACATCAAGTGAGCATCACAAAAGTTATCCCCCAACAAGAGCTCCCATTAGGCAAGGAAACCCCCACAGAAGAGGGCTCAAGCAATCTGTGTACCAGTATCTGCTATTAGGGGAGCCTAGTGAACCCCCAAAGGTAGTTAAAGCTCTCCTGACTGCTGGAAAAACCTGAACAAACCCAGAATGATTCAGGACGCTACTCTGCACACAGAGACTTAAACCAACCTTCTCAGAAAGTTGAATTTAACAGTGATTTTTAGTGATCATAAAAAAATAAAATTCTTTATCGTACTAGAGGGCTTACATTTCCCTAAATCTTATTCTAAACTAGATTTTCTTGCTTTTTTTTTCCATCTCTTCTCGGAAATTTTATTAAAACTTATATGCAGAGGAAGAGGCTGAACGTTAAGTGCCAGACCTAGAAGCCCACACAAACTTCTTCCCAAACCATTGTTTGTTCTCCAGCCCCATTCAATCTCCAAAGAGAATCATTCACAAGATAATTCTTGCCTACAGGCCCAGTTATTCACTCCCCATTAAAAGCCACCTACTCCTATACTCTTATCTCTCCTTCCCCTATGAGGAAGGGTATATAAGCATTTGGACCTCATTGGGTATTGGGTAATAAACTAGATTTTCTTAACCTAGGATCCAAACACCCCCAAAGGAGGGAGTGGGTAATTCAGAAGATCTGTGAGTCACCTGAAATTGCATCCAGCGGTTTGTGTATGTCTGTACGTGTGTGGTTTTGTAAAGGAGAAATCTATAACTTTCATCAGCTTATCAAATAAATACTCGATCCCAAAAAGGTTAAAAGGCAATTATTTCCATTATTAATTACCATTGAAATTTGTCTGTGTTAATACAACTATTTTTATCGTTTGGAAATCTTACGCCCAGCGATTAAGAGCGAGCCTGGGAGATGTTCATGTCCAGGCTCTGGGACCTGCTGGCTCTTGCCTGGCACCGGGCCCCCTGGTGGTCATCGTGAAAACTGCGGTTGCAGCCCCTCTTGCAGGAGAGTTGACAAGTCCCTGACACAGATGACGCGCTACGTGGGGGTAGTTGGCACACCAAAAGATAGTTTTTAAAAGATTATTCATAACTCTTTAATTGTGTTAATATGAATTATGAAAAAGTAAGATGTTGACTTCAAGTCATTTTCTGGTTATGGCAATAACAGGACAGGTGGATTTGACAAAAGAAAAGCCACGATAATGCATAAACAGCAGAAGTTTGGAAAGCAGTGATCTGACTCAAACCCCTCATTTTCTGGGGCCTGGAGTGAAGTGTGGAGAGATGAGGAAACTACCCAGGCTGTCATATCCAGCAGCAGGTCTCAACCTGTGGGTCTCGGCCCCTTTGGGGGTCACCTAAGACCATTGCAAAGCACATATTTCCAATGATCTTAGGATAACAGTGGCAAAATTATAGTTATGAAGTAGCAATGAAAATAATTTTATGGCTGGGGGTCACCACAAATGACGAACTGTATTAAAGGGTGGCAGCATTAGGAAGGTGGAGAACCACTAGTGGTGGAAGAGACGGGACCAGATCCACTTCTGACCTCCCACTTGAGGTTCAGTCTCTTTTTTGGGGGGGGGGGTTCAGTCTCTTAATGCTCTGTGCAAATCCTTTTCACTGCGAGTTTCATGGGCAAAGCTGTGGAATCATTTTTCTCTAGTGCAACTGAGCCACGCTAAAGGGAATGCTGCGAAGATATGACAATTAAGTTCATAAACTCATCCTAGAAAAATGCTGTCTACCTCACTACTGAATAACACTACAGCCACTTTTGAAGGTCTCTCCTTGGGAAGCTATGTACTGATGCCAGCACCTAATCCAAAGCAATTTGGAACTCTTTTTCCGGGATGGCCATCAAAGCTGTTGTCGTATTACCCTTGAGGTCCTGAATTTCATCAAAATGTCTTTCTTTAAATATTTCCTTTATCTTTAGGTAAAAAAAAAAAAAAGGCATTGGGGGTGGCGCTGTGGCTCAAGAAGTAGAGTGCTGGCCCCATATACCAGACGTGGTTCAATCCCGGCCCAGCCAAAAACTGCAAAAAAAAAAAAATAATAATAATAATAAAATAAAGAAAAAAGGCACTGGGGGCCTGATCAGGTGAGTAGGAAGGGTGTTCCAATACAAGTATTTGTTTACTAGCTGAAAACCCCCTCATAGACAGTGCTGTGTAAGTTGGTGCATTGTCATAAAGCAAGAGCCATGAGTTGTTGGCCAAGATTTGAAGATTTTTATAAGTGTTTCTCTGTTGATATTTACTTGGTCTGCTAGGCTTTTCACAGTCAGCCAACAATTTCAATGCACAATTCAATGAATTGTTGCAATGTTTTCATCAGTTCTGGTCATTACTGGCTGCCCTGACCTCCCTTCTTCAGTGATACTTTCTCAGTCCTCATTTGTACACTGCCATTTTCTTCACAGCATTATCTCCATAAACTTAGACTACCATGTCCCAAATTTCACTTCCACTCTTGCCAAGTTTAACATGAAATTTACCAATATTTGTTCACAATTTGCTCTAATTCAAGCTCCCACATTCTCGTAATGGCACACAAATACATGCAACAATAAAGAACGCCACCCAGCAAGACACCTCCTGACATCAACATGAACACAACTGTGAGACATTGACATACCAAGGTTATGAGACCTTATCACGTTGTCTTTAGTTTTACAGTGCTGCCAAAGTAAGCACATGGTAGTAAGTTCATGAATTTAATTGTCAGGCCTCATATCTCTCTCTCTCTCTCTCTCTCTCTCTCTTTCTGTCTTTCTCAATGGACATTCCTGCATATATTTGTGAACCTATACATAGATACATATACATATGTGTTATATTCACTCATTCAGCGAATATTTAATACTTATCAAAGGTCAGCCACTATGTTAGTCTCTAGGAATAAAAAGATAAATAGAATATAATTTTGTCCTCAAGGAGCTTATCATCTGTCCCAGTAAACTGATCCTTGGAGAAACAGATTAATTTACAACCTAAGACAGGTACAGTAATATAAGGTGCTCTATAATTATAGGGGGAGGCAGTATGGGTGATTGGCAGAGCTTTGGAAAAATGGAAGCTTCACTATGTCTTAAAAATGAGCAAGAGTTGGCAACGACAAGGGGGCATATGCAAGATCACAGAATTTAGTAACACTGAGGTGACTTCTAACACTTCAGTATGTGTGGGTTGTGTCAGTGACAGCCAGTCACGTTCTGGACAGGCTGGGCAGGGGTCAGATGACAAAGGCTTTCAACAGCATGCTAAGCAGCATTGACTTTATCCTGAGAGCAATGGGGAGCCACTGGCCATGACGTGAGCTTTGCATCTGTGGCATCATGGAAGACGAATGAGATGGAGTAATGACAGAATGAGAACCACCTGGAAGAAGACCACTCTAACAGCCCAGTTTAACAATTTTAAAGACCAGAACAAAGGTCGACACAGAGGTGAGGAAAGTGGGGAGGAATGAGGGAGAGATACACAATAAAAGCAAGAGGACTTGGTGACCAAGAAACATGGGAAAGAAGGGAAAGGGCAGAGCCAAGGAAGCTTCACAGCTCTCAGGTGGGTACCTGGATGCGTGGTGGTGGAGGTCGTTGAGACCGGAGGTACAGGAGACGCTGAATGGGGAGAAAATTAGTAAATGTAGCAAATTTAGTTTAGTAAGAGCAAGGATAAAATAATAGTAAATTTTTAACGGTAAAGTAAGGATAAAATAATAATAAATTTAGAAAAGGTAAGGTAAATGTTCAATAGAAAGAAGTGTGGATTAGAGCTCTAGGAAGAAATCAGCCCTAGAGACATAGCCTTTTCCCGAATTTGAGAGAAATTAGCAGGGAAATGGTATCTGAATCCTGGAAGTGTTTGTGATCACCCAGAAAGAATACACTAAGTAAGAAGAGAAGTTGGACTGAAACAAAAGATGAAGAACATCAATACTAAGGAGAAAGGGACCAGGCGCAGTGGCTCACATCTGCAGTCTTAGCACTCTGGGAGGCTAAGGCAGGAGAGTTGCTTAACCTCAGGAGTTTAAGACCAGATTGAGCAAAGCAAGACGTCATCTCTACTAACAATAGAAAAATTAGCCAGGCGTTGTGGCAAGTGTCTGTAGTCCCAGCTACCTGGAAGGCTGAGGCAAGAAGATCACTCGAGCCCAGGAGTTTGATTAAAATTTTTGGACCATGCATTGATATAAAGAAAAATAAGAAATGAAAAAATGCCTTTTAAATTTAAGAAACAGAAAATAATTCTGACATTGGTAAAGATCTGGGGAGTAACAGAGATAGAAATTAGATCACAGTGGGCTCAACAAGTGAAGGGGACTAAAAAACACAGTATAGAGACAACGCCTGTGAGGAAAAGGAAAAAGGAACATAGCTCATAAAGCAAGCCAATAGTTAATATCGGTTTAATAAATGTTTAATAAAGACCTATACTTTTATGGGAACATATTAGGTTGAATCCAATGAAATGGCTACTTTGATGGGTCTCAAATGGTCAAAGATAAGAAATGTTCAATGGTGTAACCTAATAATTCAGAATACATGACATTGACTTTATTTTAATCATGTTCTGTGAGAAACTCAGCCAAGACCGTAATAAAAGCAACACTCTCCATCCAAAGTGCACATGGTACTAAAGAGACAATAAGTTAGAGGTCTCTGCTAGCCCAGATTTACAGGGGCAGCACAGAGTGCCAAGTTCAGGGCCAGGACGCAACCGGACAGCTTGGTGTCTTCCTCAGCATTTACCTCCCGGGTGGTGGTCTAAGTCCTTAGCCACCTCTAAGTGCTTTCCTTACCTTGAAATCCAGACATAAGTATAGATGACATAGATACAGTGTTTATTAAATAAACAGAAACACAATAAATTGGCAGATGCTAAACATATCCCAAGACTAGACTAGAAGACGAGAAATAACCCCAAAGATAAAGGAATTAGAGAATTTAGGAGAAAGTCAAGTTGGGAAAGGTGTCATGTGAGAAAAGAAGAGAAACTGAAGCTACACATCAATGTCACATGAGAAGGGAATGAAATGAGGAGGTAAAATTTTCTCTCTATTTAAGAGAATCACATAAAAGTTCATTCCACAAAAATTTGTAAGGAAGCACCTACTGGGTGCCATGCACTCTGCTATATGCTACTGGCAAAACCAAGAAAATAATGGTCCTCACAGACAGCTGTAGGGAGGCACCAAGATAAACTAAATGTCTAATGTCATGTATACTTAACAGGAGTAGGACAGGCAATCTGGTGATTGTCAGGGCCAATTGTAAGTGGGAAATAAAGTGGAATTTCTGCAGCCATGTCTATACCTAAGTAGAAACAGACCTGAATCGTGATTACACTCACAGCATTCATAAAACATTTGTTCCTTTTCAGGACCTTACCCCGGGAACAAGCAGGTAGATGGAGCAGTGGGTCTCAGACTTTTTAAACCTACCAGCATCTGGGACCCACCCAGGGACAATCTTACTTTGCTCCCCTGGGGGGAGTCTGGATATTGATAGGTTTAAAATCTCTCTTGGTCTCCTACTGAATGGGGAAACCTTGAAAGCACTGCCCCTAAGAACTGAATAAGACACTCAGGCAAGAGAAATAAATAAATGGTGTCCAAATCAGGCAAGGGGACGTCAAACTATCACTGTTTGCTGACAATATGATTTTGCATCAAGAAAACCCTAAATACTCCACCAAAAGATCCTAGAATTGATAAATAAATTTGGCCAAGTCTCAGGTTACAAAATCAATCGCATTTCTACATACTGCTAACAGTCAAACTGAGAGTTAAATGAAGAACTCAATCTCATTTACAATAGCTGCAACAAAGAAAATAAAATACTAAGAATATGCTCACCCAAGGAGGTGAAAGTTCTCTATAAGAATAACTATAGAATGCTAATGAAATAAATAATAGATGACACAAATAAATGGAAAAATGTCTCATGCTGATGGACTGGAAAATTTGTAGATTCAAAGTCATTTGCAGATACAACAAAATCTTCATCAAAATATCAAGGTCATTTCTCACAAATCTAGGAAAAAAAAATCCTAAACTTCATATGGAACCTAAAAAGAGCCTAACTTAGGCAAAAAGAACTAATCTGGAAGCATTACATTATCTAACTTCAAATTATACTACAAGGCTATAGTAACCAAAACAGCATGGTACTATTATAAAGGTAGAGACAGAGACTAATGGGAAAACATAGAGAACTCAAAAATAAAATCACACAGTTACAACTAATTTTTAACAAAGTAGACAACCTACATTGGGGAGAAGAAGCCTATTCAATAGGATGGTCATGTGCAGAAGAATGAAACAGGACCCCTACCTTTTGTATACACAAAAATTAACTCCAAAAATATATATAAATGACAAAAATTCCCTTAACATGAATTAAAGACTTAAATGTAAAACCCAAAATCAGGCTGGGCATGGTGGCTCACAGCTGTAACTCGAGCACTCTGGAAGGCCATGGCAGGAGGATCTCTTGAGGTCATGAGTTCAAAAGCAGCCTGAACAAGATCTAGACCCATCTCCACCAAAAATACCTAGGTACGGTACCTTGTATCTAGAGTCTCAGCTACTCAGACAGCTGAGGCAAGAGAATCACTTGAACCCAGGAGTTTGAGGTTGCTGTGAGTTATTATGATCCTTCTACCTGGGGTAACAGAGTGAGGCTGTTTGCCAAAACCAAACAAACAAATAAAAAAGACCCAAAACCATAAAAGTTCTTTAAGAAAATGTAGGATTAACTCTTCTTATTTGCCTCGGCAAACAATTTATGACTAAGCCCCCCAAATGGCAAATACCACAAAAGTGAAAACAAATATATGGGACTTGATTCAATTAAAAAATTTCTGGGCCAAAAAAAAAAAAAAATCCATACAGCAAGGAAAATAATCACTAGAGTAAATCAACAATCTACAGAATGGAAGAAAATATTTGCAAACTGACAAAGGACCAATATCCAGAATCTACAAGGAACTCAAATAAAGCCATTAAAAAGTGGGCAAAAGATATGAACAAAGTATTTTCAAAACAAGGTAAACAGAAGGCCAGAAAAATACAAAAAATGCTTAACAACACTAATCATCAGATATATACAAATTAAAACCATAATGAGATACCACCTTAACCCTATTAGAATGGCCATTATTAAAAAATATCAAAAAATAACATGTTGGTGTGGATACAGAAAGAAAGGAACCTTACGCACTGTTGGTAGGACTGCAAATCAGTACAACCTCTAGGAAAAACAGCGTGGAGATTCTTCAAAGACTTAAAAGTAGACCTACCATCTACCATTTGATCCCGTAATCCCCCAACTGGGTATCTGCTCAAAAGAAAAGAAGCCATTATATCAAAAAGACATCTAGGCTCGGCGACTGTGGCTCAACGGGCTAAGGCGCCAGCCACGTACACCCTGAGCTGGTGGGTTCGAATCCAGCCTGGGCCTGCCAAACAACAATGACGGCTGCAACCAAAAGATAGCCAGGCATTGTGACGGGCGCCTGAAGTCCCAGCTACTTGGGAGGCGGAGGCAGGAGACTCGCTTGAGCCCAGGAATTAGAGGTTGCTGTGAGCTGTGATGCTACGGCACTCTATCCAGGGTGACAGCTTGAGGCTCTGTCTCAAAAAAAAAAGACATCTACTCCTGAGTATTTATTGCAACACAACTCACAACGGCAAAGATATAGAACCAGCCTAAGTGCCTATCAATTCATGAGTGGATAAAGAAAATGTGATTTTATACAGATAGATACGCACACTCCATGGAACGCTGCCCAACTGTCAGTGAGAAGGATAATCCCGAGTGAAATAGCTCAGGGATGGAAAAAACAAGCACCGCGTGTCCTCCCTCTGAGGGCAGCTACATGCTGGGCATGCACAGTTGCGTGCAGTGTAACGGACGCTGGACACTAAGAGCAGGGGCGGGGAGAGTGGGGAGAAGGGTAAAAACACACCTGCTGGGTACAGCGTACACTGCTCTGGCGGCAGGCATAGCAAAGCCCTGGCTCCAGCATTACACAGCTCACCCACGTGACGAAAAGACTTGTGCTTCATTAGTATTTTGAAATAAAAAATATGAAAAGTAACAAAATCTCTCTCTCAATCATTCAGATGTGCAGCCAGGACTGAATCAGAACTGGCGGTTGCTCTCTATGTACTGCCAGTCCAGGGGAGCACTGGGTGGTACCAACAGTGCAAGTCACTCCAGAGCTGCAGGGAAGAGTGGGCAGGAGGGCGGGTGTTCACCCCTCAGAGGGGGAGGACCTCTGGGGTAGCAGTGCCAGCTACTCAGCCTTCACACAATCACAGGAGACAGAGCTGCCCTGGACAAGAGGAAATGCACCTCACTTCTCCGCCGTGAAGTGTGCCGGGAGGCCCAGGCTGCAGCTGCACGTGTGTGTGGGTCTCCCTCAGTTAAGTAGCAGGCAGAAAGTGTGACCCACCTGGGTCCCTCACTCTGGAAGGGACCCCACCCACCCACCCACGTACCCAACCAGCAAAGGGATCCTTCCCAGGAAAAGGCAGTGGGCGCCTCCCTGCTCAGCCCCTCCCAGCTCTTCACTACACGGGAGCCCCAGGCAGGAAGAGACCCAAGGAACAATGGCTGCGATGGCCAGTACTCACGGCTGAGCGGCCCGGTGGTGCAGGGCAGCCTGGACCTGGGCCGCCAGGTGACCCAGGAAGCTGGTGAGAGGTGGCTGCCTGGACGGAAGCTGGAAGTGCAGGCTGCTTTTCTCCTGCTCCAGGCCTTCTAATCTTTGTTTTAACATCTCAGCTGGACACCCAAAAACGATAAGAGAGAGGGAAAAAGAATCATGAAACTCAAAATAGATAACCCGGTGTCTCTCAGCTTCAGGCCTCGTCAACCCTCTCCTTAACAACGTCCCGTGAAGGCTTCCAGGCCAGCACTTTCATCTCTCAGATGGTGCTTTTAAGACGCTCCTTTTTGCCAATAACACAATCCTCCACCTTTCATTCTTTTAACTCTCAGAGATTATGGTCAAACAGTGGTCATAATTATGACTCTTAATAATATCAATCATTTTTAAAACCATAATGATCATTTGGGGCAGGGGGAGGCTGCTAGTTTTCTTTTCTTTTTTTTTTTTTTGGACGGGGCTGGGTTCAAACCTGCCACCTCCAGTATATGGGGCCAGCACCCTACTCCTTTGAGCCACAGGCACTGCCCCAGAGCCTGCTAGTTTTGATGGGCACTATAAAAATGGTTGGAAAAGGATTCGGTGCCCAATTGTTGATTTTATGAAATTGCCCATCAATTGCCAGCCAATTCTTAAAGCCACAGAAGAGCTCTTCAAACGCTACCATGCTGCAGACAACCACATATCTCCTTCTATTATACAGGAGGGTTACCATAATCATGAAATGATCTTAGATCCCTTAACACAAAGAATAAATACAGAATCCCTGTAAAATAATTTTTCTTTAAAAAAATTAAAAAAAAATTGTATTGGAATCCCCTCTAATGAGAACTTATCTTCATAATTAAATAACTAAAGAATTGAAAAGTTTCCCATAAAGCTATTTTTAGAAAAACATAGGGACTGGGTTTTAAAATATCATTCATCAGAGCTTCCCTCCTGCTGGTCCTTGCCGGGCTGGTCCACAAAGACCGTGGTCCCGGGGCAGCTCCTGTGGCTCAGCGAGTAGGGCGCCGGCCCCATATACCGAAGGTGGCAGGTTCAAGCCTGGCCTCGGCCGAACTACAAAACAAAAAAATAGCCGGGCGCTGTGGCGGGCGCCTGTAGTCCCAGCTACTCGGGAGGCTGAGGCAAGAGAATCGCTTAAGCCCAAGAGCTGGAGGTTGCTGTGAGCAGTGTGACGTCACGGCACTCTACCCAGGGCGA
>CAUYON010062194.1:0-11477 GCA_963573935.1 Arctocebus calabarensis
GGAAACTTATTAAATGTAGAGTATCAATGTCTTTATATAGTGATCAAGAAAATGCCATGAAGGCTATCTGTAACAGTACGATCAAAACATTTCTGAATGTATATGAATCATGCCCTATGATTGCACCAATGTACAGAATTACGATTCAATAAAATTATAAAAATAAATAAATAAATTTCAAAAAAAAAGAATTAAACAAAGGTATGATGTGAACAAACAAGACACTCAAGATAGGTATAATAATACTACTCACACAAAAACTTAAATTTCACCTCAAAAAAAAAAAACCACAAGACAAAATAGAAAGCAATTTCACTGTTATAAAATAAGATATTTCATGCAAAGTATTAACTCTGCCCCCCCAAAGCCCAACCTCCCAACAAACAAAAAACTATCTGGGAATACTGCTATGCTAATATATTAACCACAGTATAATCATTCATAGGAAAACTGTAATTAAACAATGAATTAAATGAAATAAAAAAGTTCAAACTATCATAAACTCATAGACCACAATGATTTTGCAAGACAAGTAATTCCAGAAATCTTATAAACAATAGAAAAAGAAGAAATATTTCAATATCATTTTACTTGATCTGGATACACCTGATATTGAAATTGGAGAAAATACATTGTTGTAAAGGGAAATTCCAAACATGTTTCACTTATATCCTAAACAACATATTGACAAGTTGAATTAAAAAATTGTTTACGTAATGTACTTTGGTCAAAATTGAAACCAATTTATATGAAAGTTAGTCAATATTTTCTTTTCTTTCTTTCTTTTTTCTTTTTTTTTTTTGGTTTTCTTTCCCTCACCCACGCCTTCTTTCTATGTCTGCATTCTCCTTCCTCCATGCCCCCCTGAGTCATTGGTTGTCATTAATTGTTCTCAAATCAAAGTTGAATACATAGAATTCATGCTTCTCCATTCCTGTGATGTTTCACTAAGAATAATATGTTCCATCAAACTGATTAAGATAGCCTTCCTGGCATTTTCTCAGTTATTATATGAAGACATTTGTATTCTGCATTTAGTAAGGTTCACCTGTACCCTTCGAAGACGCACCGTAGGTGTGGCCCCACCAAGTACCCTCCCTCCACCCCTACCTCAGCTATGATTTAATAAAAAAATTAAAAAAAAAACAACCCAGCACATTGTATCCCATGATTGCATTAATGTACACAGCTATGATTTAATAAAAAAAAAAATTCTCTCATGGCCATGTGCAGTGGCTTTTGCCTGTAATCCTAGTACTTGGGGAGGCTGAGGTGGGAGGATTACTTGATGTTGAGCATTCGAGACTACCCTGAGCAAGAGCAAGACTCGGCTCTAGAAAAAATAGAAAAGTTATCCAGGTGTGATAACTCAGACCTGTAATTCCAGCACTTTGGAAGGCCAAGGCGTGACGACCACTTAAGGCCATGAGGTTGAGACTAGCCTGGACAACACAGACCCTGTCTCTATTAAAAAAACCCCCCAAAATAAATCAGCTGGGCCTAGTGGCATGTGCCTGTGATTCCAGCTGCTTAGAAGGCTGAGAATCAGGATTGCTTAAAACTCAGCAGTTGGAGGTTACAGTGAGCTATAATTTTGCCATGCACCCTGAGTGATAGAACAAGACTCTGTCTCTTGACGATGATGATGATGATGATGATGATGTGTTTCAAGTCCTTGTCAGGAAAAGAATAGAGAAGTTGATTAACTTTAGAGCTTAAATTTGCATATTTAAAAAGAAGTAATTTTGACCCTATTTCACATAACATGCAAAATCAATTATACATGGATTGTAGATCTAAATCTAAAAGGTAAACTAACAAAACTTACAAAAGATAATCTAGAAAATTATCTTTGTGACTTTGATATAGAAATAATATTTCTTAAACAAGATAAGAATCTTATGAGAATAAGATATAAGAAATAACTATAAAGAAAAAGACTGATATATTGGAATATATTAAAGTATTACATTATTAAGAACATGAAAGGCATTCCACAGAATAGGAAATGCTGTTCAAAGTAGTTGTATTCTACAAAGGCCTTTTTTCCTGACCATATAAAGAAATTCTTCACATCAATAAGAAAAGTTTATCCAATAAAAAATAAACAGGCAAAAATAATAACTAGACTTTACAAATAGGAATATCTAATAGGCCAGTAAACACAGGAAAATATTAATTTGATTAGTCATTAGGGAAAGCAAAACCCAACCAAAATTCTATGAATGTGCATCAGAAAGATGAAAATTAAAAAGGCTGCGGATACCATGTATTTGCAAGGATATGGAGCAACTGAGCCTTTTTCACTGCTGGTGGGAATGAGGATTGATTTAGAGCTACAGAAAGGTTTTTGGTAGTATAGTTAATAAAAATGAACATATATATGTTCAATGTCCAAGGAATAATACTTCTAGGTACAAGCCTAATAGAGATATATGTTTGTATACACTAAAAGGCAAGCATAGAATTTTTTTTTAATGTGCACAAATTTAGGGGGTTCATGTGAAGTTTTTATTATAATGTATTGTGGTTAAGTCTAGGTACTCAGGGTCCCAACACTGAAGTACAATACATTTTTGTTAAGTGCAGTCACTCTGCTGTCAAATGCTGAATTTATTCCTCATATTGTACTGGACGTTTGTACTTTTTAAACCCACTTCTCTTCACTCCTCCCCTCTCACCCCTCCCAGTCTCTGTTATCTCTTTTTCCACTCTGTATTTCTTGTGATCAAATTTTTTAGCTCCCACATATAAGTGAGACCATGAGATATTTATCTTTCTGTGCCTGGCTTATTTTACTTAAAATAATGACTCCAGTTCCATGTGTGATACTGCAAATGACATTAATTTTATTTTTTTTAATGGCTGAATAGAATTCCGTTGGGTATATATACCGCATTTTCTATGCCATTCATCTTTTGGTGGACATCTAGGTTGATGCTTTATCTTTGCTTTTGTAAGTAGTGCTATAACAAACATGCAAGTGCAGGTATCCCTTTGAGATATTGATTTCTTTCCCTTTAGGTAGATACCTGGTAATGTGATTGCTGGATTGAACAGTAATTTTATTGTTAGGGTAGTGATATTGTTTTGAGGCAGGGATTAACTCTGTTGCTGGGCTAGAGTGCAGTGGTGTCATCATAGCTCACTGCAAACTCAACTTCTGGCTCAAACAATTCTCTTGCCTCAGCCTCTGGTAGCTAGGACTACAGGCATGATTGGCTAATTTTTCTATTTTTGTAGATGTGGGGTCTTGCTGTTTGGCTCAGTCTTGCCTCAAACTCTTGGGTTCAAGTGATTCTCCCTCCTCAACCTCCCAAAGTGCTAGGACTTCAGCCTAGGGGTAAGCAATTGGCCAATTTTTAGTTTTTTTTTTTATGCAATCTTCATACTGTTTTCTATGGTGGCTGGTTTACATTCCCATCAACAGTATGTGTTTCCTTTCCTCTGCACTCACTAATATCTGTTATTTTTTGTCTTTTTAATAATAACCATTCTGTCTGGGATGAGATGATATCTCATGATTGTTCTAATTTGCATTTCTCTGATAATTAAGAGAAGTTGAGTATTTTTTCATATACCTCTTGGCCATTTGGATGTCTTCTTTTGAGAAATGTCTATTCATGTCCTTTTTAATGGGATTATGTGATATTTTCCTGCTGAGTTGATTTTCTTGTATGTGTCTGCATATTAGTCTTTTGTCAGATGAACAGTTTGTAAATATTTTCTTCCATTCTGCAATTGTCTTTTCACTCTGTTGATTATTTCTTTTGCTGTGCAGAAGCTTTTCAGTTTAATTAAGTCCCATTTGTCTATTTCCGTTTTTGTTGCCTGTGCTTTTGAGGTCTTAGTCATAAATTCTTTGCCTAGACCCATATCCAGATGAGTTTTCTGTAGATTTTTTCAATTATTTTTGTAGTTTGGGGGCTTACGTTTATTTTTTGAATCCATTTAGAGTTGATTTTTATACATGGTGAGAGATGGGGTCCAGTTTCATTATTTTGCGTATGGCAATCCAAGAACAAAATCAGTTGGCTGTAAGTATGTGGTTTTATTTCTGGACTCAGCATTCATTTCTTCTAGTATTTTTCTTTTAAAGTCAGAATTTTAGGGGATACACATATTTTATTTACATTTTTAATAAAGATTGAAAGCAGAGATAGTTTTAGTAGCATTATTCATAATAGAAAACTAATATCAATATAAATATCCATCAGAAATAGAAGGAATATATAAATGGTGGTGTCTGTTAATACTAATATCCTACTGGTAGGATACAATGGGGCAATTACAATGAATAAATTGTGTATTAACAATATAGATGAAACTTATGAGCAATTGATTGAAGAAGCAGAGACAAAGAATATTTTTTCTTTTATAAAAATAATTTGATAACATACTATAGTATTTTACTAACAGTCCAGGTGGCTGTTTACCTTTGCTGAGGAAGGAGGAGTAACTGCTGGAAAGGAACATGAGGATGGCTTCTAAAACACTGCCCCAGTTTTATTCATTGATCTAGGAAGCAATTCTATAATATATTCATTTTCAGTTAATACATCAGTGTGCACTTTGATGATTTATGTAATTTTCTGCTTATAGGTTTTTTTTAACACAAATATTTGTTAAACACAAACCCATATTTGCATAGCAGATAATTCCAAGGAAAATGAATAAATTTCCTATTCTAGCAAGTGATTTTTTAAATTTAATTTTTTCTTTTTTTCTGAGACAGAGCCTTAAGCTGTCACCCTGGATAGAGTGCTGTGGCATTACAGCTCACAGGAACCTCCAATTTCTGGGCTCAAGAGAGTCTCTTGCCTCTGCTTCCCTAGTACCTGGGACTACAGGCGCCCACAACAACGCCAGGGCAATTTTTTACTTGCAGCCGTCATTGTTGTTTGGCGGGCGCAGGCTGGATTCGAACCTGCCAACTCAGGTGTACGTGCCTGATGTCTTAGCCCATTGAGCCACAGGCGCCGAGCCTAAATTTAACTTTTTCAATAACTTACAGATCAAACATGCAAAAAATTAGTAAAGATGTGGATTCAAACAACATACTTAATGAATTTTATCTAATGGCTATACACACACACAATACTTTATAGCCAACAATTAACACATGTAGTACATGGGATCTTCATGAAAATTGATGACATAAAAAGCCACAAAAAAGGATATCTAAACAAATTTCAAAGAATGATACATTGACCATATTCTTGGATAATAAGGCAATCACATTAGAAATAAATAGTGCAAAGACAATTTCCTACCTTCATGTGTTTGGAAATATAAAAATATCATTTAATGTACCTAATGGGTCTAAGGAAAAATAATTATTCATGTAAATTAAAAACTAAATGAGAAAGATAATAAATATCAAAACTTGAGAGATTCAGCTAAAGCAATTCTTAGCAATATTTATCTTTAAATGCCCATATTAGAAAAGATAGAAATTTCGTGAGTTAGGTATGCAAATAAGGAAGTAAGAAAAAGAACAACAAGTAGGACATAACAGGCAGGATCCAGAACGCCAAATTTGGTCATTTGAAAGGACATCTGAAGGTTTAACCAAGGAAAAAAGTGAGAGAAGGCATAAAAAACAGTAAAGATATTTTGAAAAGCACATAGTCAATACTTTCAAAAATTAATACAAGAGTAATTAGTTATTAACAACTTTGTCCCAGTAATGTGGAAAATTATAGAAAAATGGACAAATTTCTAAAGGGACATGAATTACCTAAGTGGACTTATGAAATGAAAAAACGCTATTGTATTAGAATTGTTAAAGTAATTTGTGATTCAAAATCTGTTGTATCAGTTAGCTTTTGACGCATAACAAATCAGAATAAAGGTTAATAGTTTTGTTTGGCTCGAGATTTTGTGGGTCAGCAGTTTGGCCTGGGCTTACTTAGCTGGAGGGTTCTTAGTTCTCAGTGGGTTCTTTTATCTTTGATCAGCTGCTGGGTTTTCTGGCTGTGCAAAAACAGCCTTAACTGTGAAGGCTCCTATCCCAGCTTTGAGTGGTTTCTTTTTTTTAATTTTTTTTTATTAAATCATAGTTGTGTACATTAATGCAATCATGGGGTGCAATGTGATGGTTTCATATACAATCTGAAATATTTTCATCAAACTGGTTAACATAGCCTTCATGGCATTTTCTTAATTATTGTGTTAAGTCCTTTATATTCTGCATTCTGTAAGTTTCACCTGTACCCTTCTAAGCACCGTAGGTGTGATCCCACCAATTACCTTCCCTCCCCTCATCCTCCCTTTGCTTGCCCTTTCCCCATATTCTTGTGCTATAATTGGGTTATAGCCTTCATATGAAAGCTATAAATTCGTTTCATAGTAGGGCTGAGTACATTGGATACTTTAATTTCCAACTAGTCCAAGCTAGTTTACAGAATGGCTGAACAGTGTTTCAAGAGCCTGAGTAGAAATATGCACGGCCTTTTTGAAGCACAGGTTTTTAAGACGTGCATTTTGTTACTTTTGCAGCATTACATTGCCCAAACTAAGTTACAAGGTCAACTTAGATTCCAGGGTATAGAAAATAGATTCTAGCTTTTGATGGGCTATACTACAAATTGACATTACACAGGGCATAGACACATGATGTACAAAGTGTTGGGACCACTTTTGCAACCTGCCATGCCTCAGTACTACATAACCACTATCTTCAGACAGTTTTGCAAGGATGTTCTAGCACACATTAAGGGAAATAATAATTCTAGTCTCACGTAAACTCTCCCAGAGGAGAGAATAAGTGTGCATACCACTCCTTCTATGAGGGTCGTGTCACTTTAGTTTGCAGAGTAGGCAATGACTATATAAGAAAGGAATTATAAACGCAGATTTACTTTTGAATAGATTAGATTATAAAATTATAAACAAAATTATTAGCAGACTATTAGCAATGTGTGTATTTGAGTGTATGAAAGAGGACAAGTTGGTTTTTTGATGATAACAAATGCAAAATTGTTTTTATCATCAAAAAATGTATTAATGTAATTCACTACATTAAACAGATAGGAAGAGAAAAGAATCCGATCTTTATCTCAAGAAGCAGAAAGAACACTAGATAAAATTTAATACTGACTCATTATAAAAAATTATTAGCAAACTGTGTCCCTGTATCCAAAGTCAGATGCAGTAGGCCTGGAGTGAGAGTGAAATATTTTCATTTCTAATAAGTTGCCAGGTGATGGTGATACTGATGGTTCTGGGATGGACGTTGAGAACCACTGCTTTAGACAGAAACATAGTAAGAACTCCACGGCCAGGAGAAAGCTTTAGTTTCAGGTGATACAGATCTGAGTTTGAATCCTGCACTTAACCTCTTTATAGTTGTTGAACTTGTGCTAGTTTGCTTTTTGAAACTAATGACGTTACTCTCTTGCTTAAATTCTTTTTTTTTTTTTTTTTTTTTGAGACAGAGTCTCATTGTGTCACCCTCAGAAGAGTGCTGTGGCATCACAGCTCACAGCAACCTCAAACTCTTGGGCTTAAGTGATTCTCTTGCCTCAACCTCCCCAGTAGCTGGGACTACAGGTGCTTGCCACAACGCCTGGCTGTTTTTTGTTGTTGTTGTCATTGTTGTTTAGCAGGCCCAGGCTAAGTTTGAACCCACCAGCCTGGGTGTATGTGGCCGGCGCCCTAACCACTGAGCTATAGGTGCTGAGCCCTCTTGATTAAATTCTTTCAGTGACTCTGCATTGCTCATCAGTTTGGTGTAATCTGGATCCTGCTCTCTTATCTTACTCTGCTTTCCCTTTCTGCTCACTATGGCCTAGCCACACTATTCTTTTCTTAGTTCCTTGAACATACCAGGGCCTATTCACATGCTTCTGCCCAGAATAGTTTTCATTCAGTTGTTTGCAATGTTTTCTCTTCTGAATCCTTCAGATCTTCATTTAAACAATGTCGTCCTGGACCCCTGTATCTTTGTAAGTCTTTTCCTGTTATTATATGTATCCAGCTATTGCTGTTTAACAAACCACCAAAACTTGGGGGGTCAAGTCAATAAGCTCACAGGGCGGCTGAAAGATTGTGTTGATGAGGACCAGGCTTAGCTAATCCCCTCTAGATTTGCTCATATACCTGCACCTGGCTGGTAAAGTTGGCTGAAGGCTAAATTATCTGGGCTGTTCTCAGTTACGCTGCAGTTGACTCCTGGCTGGAGTGATGGTGGAGACTGAACCACATGTCTCTCTTTATCCAGCAGGCTAGCCTGGCGCTTGGCAATGTTTCAAGGGAGAATAGATTCCCATAAGGCTCTTGAGGCAACTGGCACGCCCTCACTTATTCCGTGTTTTACTGGTCAAAGTCAGTCAGAAGATCAGTGCCAGATATAAGGGATGGAGAAACAGACTTTTTCTCTTGATGTGTGTGTCTATGAAGTCACAGCTCAGGGTATGGGGATACAGAGCAGGGAATCAGTTTGCAATCATTCTGCCACGTACTTCCTCCTGAAACATCTCCACTTCCTCCATCACACCCACTATAGTTTGAAGGGATAAGTGGGGCTGATTTTGTGACAAGTCAGCCTTTGTAGAACCACACAGTGCTGGGCTTAGAAGGACCCTATGATGAGTGTAAGGCCCTGCTGTTGGTGATATCAGTCAGGAGTGGCGACTGATGTCAGGGCCATGTCACTGGGTTCTTGGTTCCCAGTGCTGAAGAATAGTTATCAGTACCAAGTCAACAGATTAAATGAGCAAAGAAAACAAATATAAGCAGGCCAGATAGCAAGAGTTACCAAAGCCCGGAGCATAGTAAGGATGAAAAACTCTCAAAGTTGCTGGAAAGCAGACTGCTCTGGTGAGGAATAGCAGCCCCAGGGTTAGGGACTGCTGCATTATACTAATCCAATAATAGGCTGAACTGGGGTGGAATATTCATAATTTTTCTTGGAAAGGGGTGGGAAATTCTCAGAATGGTGAGTCCAGTCTTCCCCTTTCCCATCTTGTAAGACAGTTTCTGGGGGTTGCCATGGTATTTACAAACTGTCATAATGTCGGTGTGTGTGATTTTTATTATGTTAATGAGGGTAGGCCACTTATTTGTATGCATGCTCCAAAGGCCCTTTTTTGTGGGCTTGATTGTACATATCTCTGTTTTGTGGTTTCTCTCTCTGGTTCTGGTTGTTCAGCCCTTGAAGTCCCTCTACTGTAGACCAAACCTATGTTCAGTCCTTAGAAGCCCCCTCCCTTCTTGGCAGCCTCCTCTGGTCAATTTGTTCCTCCCATTGTACACAAAGCATCCCTTAATGCTGTCTGTCCTCTCCCTCCTTATTACTACCTAACATTGTCTTCAAGGTTTGAGTAGTTTTTGATCAAAGGACCCTGCAAATTATGTTGCTGATCCTGAGTTTAGTTTATGTGAGTGTTTGCTTATTTATTATGTCTTTTTATCTAGATTGTAAAGTTTTACCAGGGTCAGATTATCTCTATTTTATCCAGCAAGTTCTTAGAATAGTAGCAAGTATATAATTGGCAGACAGTATACTCTTAAAACGAATAAATGTACAAGCTTTGAATCTTTTTATTTTAAAGTGCTGAAGATGTCCTTCATGAAGGTAATGCAGATTATATGAGAATATGTGTTAAAAGGACCTTGAACATGGGAGCCTTCCAACACACATCCACATTCCTTCCCCACCCCCCCTTTTTTGTGTGTACTTAATGCCCCCTCTGTGCTTAACACTGCACTGTAGAAATAGTAGGCACTTTTCCTGCCTTTTAGGGACTTCTGTTTTAGTTGGGTGGATGTGATTAGGAGAGAATAGTTAGTCCTGTTATCTATTCCTGCTCAATGAGCATATGATTCTCTGTAGACATTAAAAAACCTAGGCTTGCTCGGAGGCGGGGGCGGCAGGGCCTGTGGCTCTGGCGGTGCGGGAGCCGCTGCCGCCGCCTCGGGCCCGCAACCCCGGTGCCGCCGGCCCGGGAGCTGATCCAGCCGTAGGTGAGCGAGCTGTGCCGGGCCATGCGGACCAACATCCTGTGCACAGTGCACGGCTGTGGCAAGATCCTACCCAACAGCCCGGCGCTCAACATGCACCTGGACAAGAGCCACCGCCTGCAGGACGGCATAGTAAATCCAACAATAAGAAAAGATTTGAAAACCGTGCCCAAATTCTACTGTTGCCCAAATGAAGGATGCCCCAGAGGCCCTGACAGACCATTTCTCAATTTTCTCTCGTAAAACAGCACTTGATGAAAATGCATGCTGAGAAGAAGCATCAATGTAGTAAGTGCAGCAACTCCTACGGCACCAAGTGGGACTTGCAGAGGCACGCGGAGGACTGCTGCAAGACCTTCCCGTGCACGTGTGGCTGTCCCTACGCTAGGAGGACCCCACTGCAGTCCCACATCTACCCAACTGGCCATGAGATCCCGGCAGAACACAGGGACCCACCCAGTAAGAAAAGGAAAATGGAAAACTGCCTGCAAAACTAGAAGTTGTCCCCTAAGACCATTGAATCACTGAGCAACCAACCAATCCCTAAACCAGACACTCAAGAACTAGAAGCTTCAGAAATAAAGCTAGTGGCTCCTTTTGAAGATTCTTGTGGCTCGAATGCGAGGAAGCAGATGCTTACAGCACCTCCGAGATATCCTCAAAAGTTGCTTTTACCAAAGCCCAAGGTGGCTTTGGTTAAACTACCTGTGATGCAGTTTTCTCCCGTGCCTGTCTTTGTGCCTACGGCCGACTCCTCGGCCCAGCCTGTGGTGTTAGGTGTGGATCAGGGCTCTGCGACAGGGGCTGTGCACTTAGTGCCCCTGTCAGTAGGGACCCTAATCCTCGGCCTAGATTCAGAGGCTTACTCTCTTAAGGAGAGCCTACCTCTTTCCAAAATTGAGCCAGTTAGTACAGGTGTTCAAGTGAACTTGGGTAAAAGTCCATCTAATTCCTTACAAGAATTAGGGAACACATGTCAAAAGAACAGCATTTCTTCGATCAATGTACAGACAGATCTGTCTTATGCCTCACAAAACTTTATACCTTCTACGCAGTGGGCTAGTGCGGACTCCTCTGTGTCATCTTGTTCCCAGACTGACTTGTCTTTTGATTCTCAAGTGTCTCTTCCCCTTAGTGTTCACATTTAGACATTTTTGCCCAGCTCTAAGGTAACTTCATCCATTGCAGCCCAGACCGATGCATTTATAAACACTTGTTTCCAGTCAAGTGGAGTCTCCAGAGAAACTCAAACCAGTGGGATGCAGAGTCCGACAGATGACCACATACAGATGGACCAAGCTGGAATGTGCGGAGACATTTTTGAGAGTGTTCATTCATCGTACAGTGTTGCTACAGACAATATCATAAGCAGCACGTTAGCAGAGACTGTAACCCATGGTTTGTTGCCTCAGAATGACCCTAAGACTTTAAATCAAGATGTTGAGAAATCTGCACCAATTATCAACTTCAGTGCACAGAACAGTATGCTTCCTTCACAGAATATGACAGAT